>VDFB02000017.1:67616702-67635107 GCA_007258455.2 Sequoia sempervirens
GCATAGAAGCCCCACCAAAATCTTCAAGAGAGTTCTTATCAAAAAATTTATGTCAAATAGAGGATGGCCAAATATTTTATAGGACAACATGCTTGGATGGTTCATGCGAGTGTTGCGGTGGCTTGCAACTAATGCGAGTATGTCAACATATGGAAAGAAAAGATGAGGTGGGACATAAAATAGTAGATTTTGGGAAGTATAAAATAGTGGCATACACTACAAAAAATGGGTCTCAAGAAAAAAGGTGTGATTGGGTTATTGAGAAGATTCTAGTGTATCAGTTTATTTCCATGTTTCATGAGAATCTAGTGTATGAGTATGCAAGGAATACCCATAGAACCTGATGGTTGGACACATAATTCAAGCTATGCAAGGACACCTTTCAAGTTAGAAAATTAGTATCAATGGTTGAATTTGTAGAGAACTACACTCTACGGCCATAGTGTGAGGTGCAATCATAGTATTACAACTCCACACAAGTTTCAATATTTGCATTCATTCATACAGCTGATAGTAAAGAGGACCAAAGGAAGGTATTGAGGGAGTATACCTTTTATAGTAGTGATGATCATAAAAATTATCCAAATTTGTTACAGGGTTACTTCTAGATGTTCTATAGTGATTTGGCTTAGAGGGGCATAGCATATGGTTGGCATATAATATGGTTAGATAACTGTGCAGCATAGTTCAAGAACATGCACATGTTCTACTTGTTGTGCATGATGCTTCTCACCACAGCTGTTTATCATATGTGGAACTTTTATGAGGTCGAGCATGGAAAGGGGAAGTATGATGGCACAAGAGCATGCGTGAAAAGAGCATTAGTACGAGAAGAGTTAAAGTATAAAGTATAAAGTTGACAGATGCAAGTTCAATCATCGAGTGGTGTAATGCTTCGATGGGTCCAGGTAATGAATGTATGTCTTCAGTTCATTTTTTTTTTTGGTTGATGGATGATACTAACATCACACCATATGAGGATTGTTGTACACTAATAGGATCAAGTGAGCCACTCTTTCCTTAGCTCAAATTCAGGTTCATGGAGTATCGATACATGTAAGATGGCATGCTTTTGTTCTTCATGTACAATGCAAGTCTGGAATGATTGTGAGTCAGGTGAGTGGGTTGAAAAATGGTTGACAAGTTATCTTACCCCACTTCACACATATCACCCTCCAACAACATTGGAACTAACACAAATGGAATCATCAGTCGACTTTGACCATGTAGAAGATCTACTTCAACCAGGTAATATATCTACTTGCTTAGTTTTTGAAATTCCATATTGTTATCTTACTTTGTCTATATTCGTAATGTTGACTAATTTCAAGTGATTTTATGCACATATCAATGTAGGGCATATTTATACAGTTATGCAGATGAAGAAAATGAAGAGGGAATGAACTATTACTTGTGTCATTGTGTTGAGGCCAAAAATAAATTGGAAGCCCTAGTTATAGATGGAGAAAACATTCAATACCCTATAGGCTCAGTTGTTGTTACTAGAATGTGGCTTAGAAGGTATCCACATAAGAGTGTTAAACATTGGTTGTTTGAGGACTTGGAAACACATCGTAAGATTCTTCATTACTCAAACCTTGTTGTGGCATCCAATGTTTGTTTGAGAAAATATGGGGGTAGACCTTTGAACAAGACCTTGTGAAAGGTCTGTTAGTCTAACCATGAGGCAATACTTGACACAATAAAGAGTAGAGTAGATCCAAATGGTTCATTGGATTAATTTGTAAGTATATGCACAATGGTTCTTATTAATTTATTCTTGTATCCATGTTAATTTGTTTGATTCCAATGCTATCATGTCTTATTTTACTGTGCATATTTGTAAGTAACTCGATAAACATTGAGTGGTGTCCCCTTGTAGAAAATGTAGATTTATGAGCCATCCAAGAGAATCTCAGGCATAAAAGCAATGCAACATCCCTATTTTGATGATCTTGACAAATCTCAATTATGATTTTCAGCTATTACAAAAGTGTGTGTGAAGCTTGGTGAGGAAATTTCTAGTTATTCATTTGAAGTTAACCTTATCATGAGCACCTACGATGTAGACATTATAGGAGCATCTCAAATTTCAAGATATTCTAGATTCATGAGAGGTGTTGTGTGCAATAGGTATCTTGGAACTCATAGTGAAGATGTATGAGTGGATGATCCCATAATAGTGGTTTACAATTTTTGGCCAAACTGGACACTGAAATTATTATTTTTAACTAAATCTTCACATTCGGGCACCTATAGCGGCTAAACTGTGAGGAATTTGAAGATGGTGCAAACTAGAGTCTCATCAAATTTTAATCAGAGATTCTAAAATATTTTTTTCAAAATTTTGGAATCAAATTGCACTTTTCCATCTCCCCACTCTAAAATTGACTTTTGAAAACAACATTTTTAAAAAGTGACGACAATCGTGAGCAACAGATAACTTTTTTCCATGAAGGATAAAATTCTAATTCTTCTAAATTTAGGATTTGTAACCTGATATCTAGTGCTTCCACTCCCATTAGATAGTCTTTTATTGAATATTTTTTTTCCTTAATCAAGTTTCAAAGTCAAAACTAATTATAATCTCGCATAATGTGCACAATTCATATAACGCTGCAATCCTTTTTGTATATGCCGTAATTCTTATTTTATTTTTTGTTGGATAAATTTCAATATCCGTGCACTCATATTTTAAATTTTTTTGATAACTTCTATTTTTCCACATGTGAAGAACAAAGAAATTCATTTTCATGAAAAACCTATGTATAATAAAACTTAAAAAAACAAATACATAACAAAACCAAAAACATATTAAAATTATATTCATTGGATAGATTTCTGAAGAATTATAATCATTTCAAATAAATTTTAAATGAATTCATTTGATCCCCCAAAAGTAAACTAAAAGTGATTTTTTATCACATTTTGATAGGTGTAAAGGAGACGCATTTATAGGTATGGTTTAAAACTAGCTGGGTTCTATCCAAGGGGTTTGATCTAAGGCGATTTGATCAAACACTCTTCAATTGGAATCCTTAAAATGGAACTTTTTAAGGCTTAAATCATTATATTTTCTAAAAATATGTGATTTCAGCTAAAATCCGTTCCTCTCAGGAATTGTAAACCACTATTATGACAACACCCGAGTAGGAGTGACTAAGTTGAGAGACTACCATGCCTATCTATAACTACCTTCCATCTATTTTCATTTTATTTCCATTTTGGACGTGATATATTTCTTTTTATTCTTTTACTTTTCCTATCTGTAAGTAAACTAGTAAAAATTGATTGGTCTCTCCTTGCAGAAAATGCTGATTTTCGAGCCATCAAAGATAATCTCAGCCAAAAAAGCAATACAACATCCTTATTTTGATGATTTTGACAAATCTCAATTTTGATTTCAAGCCATTATAAAAGAGTGTGTGAAGCTTTTTGAGGGAATCTCAAATTTCTCATTTGAAGTTAACCTCTAAATGAGAACGTATAATGTAGAAATTATAAGAGAATCTCAAATGTATGAGTGACATTGTAAAGTATCTATGAAAACATAGTACCTAAGGCATTGTAATGAGATTTACTTGCAATGAAATTTATTGAAATAATGAAATTTGGTGTAGGGGCACCAAGGTTATTAAGCAAATTTGGTTCACGAAAATATTTTAAGTTAGTTTTGTGTTCTAATTTTTGTCAATTGAATAAGGTCATAACACATCCACAATTGATTTATAATGTAATAAGTCATGTTAGTTACAAAAAGAACAGTTAAGAATGATTGGAAAGATGTAGAATCATTTGTAAAGGCTATTTAAAGACTCTTGAAGGCTATTTAAGTCAATATTTGAATTTGTAGCCTTTTGAAGGAAAATATTTGAATATGGTTGTAAATGTACTATTAGTGAGATTGAGATTGTTAACCTTTAGAGAGTATCAATATTTAAGTTGATGAAATTTCCTTTAGATGCAAGGATTCAAATCACATCAAGCATGTGGTACAAATGATTAAATTCCATAGATGATATATAGCAATGAAAGAGTATGAAAAGGAAGAGAGAGCTACACTGATGACTCAGGAGAAATTTTAGTGATGCAAATTCAAGGTGGAGAAGACTCAAACAAATCAGATTTTAGTAAATCAACAACCTTTGCTATTTCATTTGGCCATCTTGGAACAACTACCAACAAAAAGGCTTCCAAAATTAAAAAATTGGCTTAAATTTCAGACAATACCTCTCAAGGACCCTCTCATCATCAATATAGCATCTACTCAAACCCCCAACACCATTCCCAAGCTAGAAATACAAGGTTTCTTTGCAATTTCTTGGAGATCCTTCAAACTGCCTTGCAAAAAGGCTACAAAATTGGCCCTCTTTTACAAACAAACTACTCTTTAAAATTATTCTAACCCCACAAGCTCTTGTAAAGTCATCAAATAGGCCACAAAACTCCCAATTCCATGGGTTTTAGAAAAACACTCAACCTCTAAGCCATAATTTCTCAAAACCCTCAATTTCCTGACAAATACTTAGGGTTTTTGGCATCTCACAACTCCAAGGCATTCCAAACCTCACCAAAGCATCAAAAAATTTTTTTAGGGTCTACACACACATAATAAACCTTCACCTAGCCTTTAGACTCAATAGATCTCAAAAACATCACTTTGGTTCCTCTATTTCAAGGCAAAATCTCATTCTCAGCCTAAAACAACATCACCAGCCCTATAAATTCCTTACCATTATTAAATGAGTTAAGGAAAATTGAAAAAAACACACTATAAAATTTTCCTCTGAGTCACAATTCACCACAGTAGGAGGAAGGGCTCCATCACAAAAATTAAAGTAAACTCAGACCCTACAGGTCTATACAGGCTGAATAAAGAAAAATGGATTTTCCTTTCACTAAAACAACTAAAGGTGTATCAAAATAGATTGAAATCTAGGTTAATACCTGCCACCACATTTTTTCATGAATTTATATTCATAAGAGGCTTGTACTAGGCCGTACATAGTGTAAAGAAATTGAAAACTCAGAAAAATGCTGAAATTCCATAGTTTTAGGCATTGTGAAGAGCACCAATCTTCAAAAAAACTATTGATTAAACCCCCATTCAGGCTTGAATTATTTTTTTAATACATTTCAAATGAGAATCATCTCCCTTAAATTCCCATAACTACCTTTGAACCACCAAACCCTTATTAAGCCTACAAATACTAGTACTTAACAATGGTTTTGCTTAATAAGCTTTACCATGCAAATTTATTATTATAAAGGCCTAGGACCACTTAGACACCCTTATAACATGACTTTTAGATTCTTTCTCTGTACTCTCACCTAATTTTTTACATAATTTTCTTTTATGGCTATATCAACAATTATTTAATTCAATAGTGCTTTTGCACATTTATCCACCCTAACCTACTAATTCCCAAAGTACATAAAAGATTGGTCTATTAGACCTTATTCAAGACAAAAAGACCTCAACATACTAACATTTACCAACTATCCTCCCAATTTACCATCAAACAATCACAAATTGAGGGTGAAGTGTGGGTGCTCCTGCACCATTCAACTTTCAAAAACAAAGTCAAAGGCTGGCAAATGTCTGGATCGAGCTAGCATTTGGTGGAAGAGGAAGAAAGATGAATGGAACTCTAGAGGCCCACCATACTAGATTTTGGAATTGAACCATGAGAGTAGAAGAGATATTTGATATCATGTATCAAAACATTAAGCATGCATTCTTCCAACCAATAGAGAGGGAGATGATTACTTTGCTTCATTTTCATTTGCACAAGCATATCAAGGCATGGGAACCAAGAAGACCAAGGATGTCTAGTTTTATGTGGAGGTAATGGATGTGGTCCAAAATTTAGGAGGGTCAAGAAGGTCAATGTATGATCTTGATGGAATTGAAGAAGAACAACAAGAGAGGGACAAGAAAAATAAAGTCAATACAGAGTTTCAAGGATTTTTCAAACTAGTAGGAGAGCTATGGGAGCAGCCTCATCTAAAATATTTTGAACTAGACTTTGATACATACCACTTAGAGAGCTTTGTTTTCATGGAGTTCCTTTCAAAGCCTCTTCTTTTATTATTCTTATGGTAAAATATTTGGTAGAGTTGGTGGAATTGCCTTTCTTAGTAGTAATCACTATTAGTGAGATTGAGATTGTTAACCTTGAGAGAGTAGGACTTGGGAAAAAGGAATTTGATATGGCTATTGCTTTCAAAGACTTCAAGTGAGATGTACTCTGAATTGATGCCATTCCTCAATCTTCACTTGATGGCATCAAGGAATGGTTGAAATCCATGGTTATAAAGTATTATGAAAGTAGAATGAACTTGTACTAGCAACCAATTTTGAAGACTATTATTGATGATTCAAAGCACATCCACCATGTGGTATAGATGATTAAATCCCAAAGACAATTTGTAGCAATTAAATAGTTTGAAAAGGTAGAGAGAGCTACATTGGTGACTTAGGAGAAACTTCAGCTTTTAAAAAACAAAGCCAATTAGGCTGTAGATGTGTGGATCAGGCCAACATTTTGTGGAAGAGGAAGAAAGATGACTGGAACTCTAGAGGCCCACCATACTGGATTTTGATATTCAACCATGAGAGAAAAAGAGAGAGTTGATATCATGTATCAAAACATTAAGCATGCATTCTTCTAGCCAGTAGAGAAGGAGGTGATTACTTTGCTTCATTTTCATTTACATAACAATATCAAGGTGTGGGAACCAAGAAAACCAAGGATGTCGAGTTTATGTGGAGGTAATGGATGTGATCCAAACTTTAAGATGGGCAAGAAGGTCAATGTATGATTGTTAACCTTGAGAGAGTATTTATGTTGAGGAAATTTCCTTTAGATGCAAGTATTCAAAGCACATCAACCACATGTGGTACAAATTATTAAATCCTAGAGACGATTTGTAGCAATGAAAGAGTCTAAAAAGGAAGATAGAGCAACACTAGTGACTTAGGAGAAACTTTAGCTTTCAAAAACAAAGTCAATTAGGCTAGCAGATGTGTGGATTGGGCCAACATTTGGTGGAAGAGGAAGAAAGATGACTAGAACTCTAGAGGCCCACCATACTAGATTTCGGTATTCAACCATGATTAGATGAGAGAGATGATATCATGTATCAAAACATTAAGCATGCATTCTTCCAGCCAATGGAGAAGGAGATGATTACTTTGCTTCATTTTCATTTGCATAACCATATCAAGGCATGGGAACCAAGAAGACCAAGGATGCCGAGTTTTATGTGGAGGTAATGGATGTGGTCCAAAATTTAGGAGGGACAAGAAGGTCAATGTATGATTAGTGTAGGAGCACCATTCAATAGGTTTTGTTCATCAAGGAAAATAAGGAGTAGAATATGATCAATTTACTAAAACTAGCCCAAACTTGTACATTTGAAGGTTTTTAGTTAATAAAAGTGGATTTTTGACCCATTCCTCTTTTTTTAGCCTCTATAATTTGAGTAATGGGTCTGCACTAACATTATTAAAGTGTGGGAATGATGTGTTAGTGTTGGGGAAGTCTAAAAGTAACATGGGTGTGAAACCCATGTTTGTAAAAGTGTGTTTTCTTTAAGAAAAATGGTGGTTTTGAAGAGTCAAATTATGTTTTTGTGTAGGTAAATTTTATTTTATGATTGTTTGAGATTTTTTAGGGTGTCACCAAATTTTTTGAGTAATTTTTAGGTTGTGGTTAGCTTTGGAAGTATCATTTTCAATAAACCCCTAAGGTTTAGGCTACAATAGAGGGTTTTGTGGTTTACCCATTATACAGTGGTATAACTGTGATCTGATTAGGGATTTTGAAGCTTTGAAACCTTACAATTTCTTCTCCAAGAGTTGGTAAGGTTTGGATAAGTTTAGAGTATAGACCCTTTGTTCAATTGGGTCGATCCCTTAAGGGTCCAAAGGAAAAAATGGCTGCAAACTTCAGCATGAGATTAATCAGACACCGTGATGCTTAGAAACTTCTTGTATAATCCTATGGGATCATGTTGGGCCCCTCTACAATAACCTATCTTAGTTTTTGTTATCCTAAAGTCGTTTTGCCATGGTGTCCAATTTTCAATTGATGGAAAAAGTGTCAAATGGAAGCACTGGAAAGTTGCAAGGTGGTGCAAATTTCGTTCTGCAACTCGTGTGACCAAATAGATTGTTCCAACACGTTTGAATATAAATTTTTATGCTAGGAACAGTTCCCTTTTGCACCCAAACATGCAGAATCACTCTGAGCTACATTCAACTAGATCGATCCCCTAAGGGTCTAAAGGGAAAAATGACTACAAAATTTAGAATGAGATTACTCGGACACCGTGATGCTTAGAAACTTCTCATCTAATCTAATGGGATAAAATTGGGCCCATCTACAATAACCTCTCTTGGTTTTCATTATCTCGGAGTGGTTTTCCTGTGGTGTCCAATTTTCAGTTGATAAAAAAAATGTCAAATGGAAGCAGTGGAAAGTTGCAAAGTGGTGCAACTTTCGTTCTGCAACTCGTGTGACCAAATGGACTTTTCCAACATGTCCGAATAGAAATTTTTATGATAGGCATGGTCCTCTTTCACACCCAAACATGTGGAATCGCTTCAAGCTACGTTCAACTGGATTGATCCCTTAAGGGTCAAAAGGGGAAAATGGCTACAAACTTCAGCATGAGGTTACTCAGACACCGTGGCACTTAGAAAATTCTCATTTCATCTCATGAGATTATGTTGGGCCCCTCTACAATAACCTCTCTCAATTTTCATTATCTTAGAGTGGTTTTCCCATGGTGTCCAGTTTTTAGTTGATGAAAAAAGTGTCAAATGGAAGCAGTGGAAAGTTGCAAGGTGGTGCAACTTTCGTTCTACAACTCGTGTGACCAAAGATATTATTTCAATGAATTTTACTAGGTAGGTTTACGCTAAGAATGGTCCTCTTATGTACCCAAACACACAGAATCACTCTGAGCTACGTTCAACTAGATCGATCCCTTAAGGGTCCAAAAGAAAAATGGCTGCAAACTTCAACATGAGGTTATTCGGACACCATGATGCTTAGAAACTTCTCGTATAATATTATGGGATCACATCAATCCCATATACAATAACCTCTCTTGGTTTTCATTATCTCAGAGTTTTTTTCCTGTGGTGTCCAATTTTTAGTTGATGAAAAAAGTGTCAAATGGAAGCAGTGGAAAGTTGCAAAGTGGTGCAACTTTCATTCTACAACTCATGTGACCAAATGGACTATTCCAATGCATCCAAATATACATTTTTATGCCAGGAATGGTCATATTTCACACCCAAACACACAAAATTGCTTTGAGCTACATTCAACCAGATCGATCCCTTAAGGGTCCAAAGGGAAAAATGGCTGCAAACTTCAACATGAGGTTACTCAGACACCATGGTGCTTAGAAACTTCTCATCTAATCTCATGGGATAATGTTGGGCCCCTCTACAATAATCTCTCTTAGGTTTTGTTATATCGGAGTGGTTATCCCATGGTGTCTAGTTTTTAGTTGATGAAAAAAGTGTCAAATGGAAGTTGTAAAATGGTGCAACTTTCATTCTACAACTCATGTGACCAAATGGACTGTTCTAGCATATCCGAATAAGAATTTTTATGCTAGGTATGGTCCTCTTTCTCACCCAAACATGTGGATTCACTTCGAGCTACGTTCAACCAAATCGATCCCTTAAGGGTCCAAAGGGCAAAATGGCTGCAAACTTCAACATGAGGTTACTCGGACACCGTGACACTTAGAAGCTTTTTGTATGATCCCGTGGGATAAAATTAGGTCCCTCTCCAATTAAATCTCTTAGTTTTCATTATCTCGGAGTGGTTTTCATGTGGTGTCCAGATTTCAATTGATGGAAAAAGTGTCAAATGGAAGTAGTAGAAAGTTGCAAAGTGGTACAAATTTCATTCTGCATCTCATGTGACCAAATAGACTATTCCAACACATCCGAATAGGAATTTTCATGCTAGGTATGGTCCTTTTTCTCACCCAAACACATGGAATCACTCTAAGCTACATTCAACTAGATCGATCCCTAAAGGGTTTGAGTGTAGTATGTTGAAATAGGACATTCCACCTATTGTTCATGTTGTGTCTCAGTGATATGGGCCTGATGTAAGTAGGATAGGGAGTAGGAATAAGAAAATAGTATTAGTAAGGGCATTGTAAGATGTTAATAATGCTTCCCTATTGAAAATTCAAAATTGAGGCCCCTTAAGAGCAAGGCTAGAAGAGGTGAAAAAAAAAAATTGCTTGAAAATAAGTTAGAATAGGTTGGAAATAGGGTGGGATTGTGGGGTTTGATGTGTTGAAAAGGTCTGCAAGGACGGGGGAGGTTAAAAGTATGTTATGGCATGACATGCCCTAGTTGGGAAAATAGGGGTTTTGAATAAAAAGAAAGGTTTGAGAGAGTAAGTGTGGGTAAAGTAAAGAGGCAACATAATTTGATGGTTTGTGTAGGAAAAATGAAGAGTTTTGGAATAGGTTTTGAGGTTCAGGTTCAAAGGTTTAGGTCATCGGTTTGGCCAAAATGTTTTGGAGGGGGTTCAGTTCATTTTGGGTTTGTTGGTACAAGAAACATGTAAAAACAATATATATATATATATATATATATGAAGCCTAGAAGCATGAATTAGGATTAGAATATCACATATCATCATATAAACAAAAAAACCGCCATAAACTTTAATTTCATTTAAAACAATAAAATTTCCAAAAAAAAAGTGTTTATGACCTGTAAAAAAATGTGAATAAAATCACGTTGATTTTTGCGTGAAAAAAAACCATGAGACCATAGCTTGTTGCTTACTATTATGATTTGATATATTTTTTCCAAGCATCCATAGCTTATTCGAAAGTAATTTTTTTAGGCTTTTAGCCATAGCAGCAAGGCAGTGAATTGTTTGATAAAATGCTTTGGTAGACATTTATGAAAAATGTGGTAGCATAGACAAGGTAGCGAACTATTTGAAAAAATGCTTCAAAGAAATGTGGTTTCATGGTGATGGAATGGCATGACGAATGCCATGAAAAGAAAATTTTCATGGATTGTTATGGCATTCCACCACCATTGAGACCACATTTCTTTGAGGCTTTTCTTCAAACAGTTCGCTACCTTGTCTATGCTTTTGCTTATTATTATGCTTTGATAGATTTTTTCCAAGCATCCATAGCTTGTTTCAAAGAACCTATTTTAGGCTTTTAGCCATAGCAGCAAGAGGTGAACTGTTTGATAAAATTCTTTGGTAGCATGTATGAAAAATGTGGTAGCATAGACAAGGCAGTGAACTGTATGAAAAAATGCCTCAAAGAAATGTGGTTTCACGGTGATGGAATGGCATGACGAATTCCATGAAAAGAAAATTGCTATGGATTGTAATGGCATTCCACCACCATTGAGACCACATTTCTTTGAGGATTTTTTTCAAATAGTTCGCTGCCTTGTCTATGCTATTGCTTATTATTATGCTTTGATATAATTTTTCCAAGCATCCATAGCTTGTTTGTAAGCACCTATTTTAGGCTTTTAGCCATATATGATCCGATGAATATTTTTAGTGAAAATTGAAGTGCCTCATTTCTCTCCAGAATTAGCACCATCAGAAAGAGTTTGACATCCAAATTCCAACACAACTCGAACAGAGCGAAAAGGAGTCTGTTTGCACAAGTTATGGCCAGTCAAAGGCAGGGTCAAACTGGGATCAGAGGGCGTCCAGAAGGAAAAAAAAATGATCATCTCAAAAATCAACAGAATTGGTGTCATTACGAAGATCTCATCGAGACGATTCTGATGGCATTCATTTAATCAAAATCCGACACCATATGCTCGAGTTACAAGCAGTTAAAGTTTAGTTGAATTGAGGGTAAATATGATGACGCCATCATGCTGACGTGTCAATCCGTAATGTACGGAATCCACATGGATGAATTCTGACCTGACATGTGGTAGGTGAGTTAGATTGTACGGAACCAATTAGAGGTAGACATGTGGCATCCGTACGCCACGTCATCAACACAGTCATCGGACACGTCAGTCATCGTCCACATCATCATCTTAGTCAACAAGACAGGTCATTATCCGAGTCAGTAGATATAGTCAACGTCCCAGTCACTATCCCTGTCAGTAGCCACGTCTATGGAATTAGCAATCTGAGATTGCCATGTGGCACCCTCCTGGTGCGACACGTCTCCCTTCGTTTCTCCTCCATCGTCGGCGTCGGTTTGTACTTGGTTGCAAAAATGTTTTAACTGCCCGCAAGAGGCTCGAACACATGACCTCTACCTTCCTATCCAGCCGGTCTACCAATAGGCCACGCAGCACATGCTAATATATTTATAGCAGTGGTTCGTTTTTTTGTTATATTGTTAGAGTTTGGTGAAAAAAAATTCGACGGTCGGGGGTTGAACCCAAAACCACCAGGTTCTTAAAATCCAATGCCACCGATACACCATTGTATCGTTCATGCTTAAAAGTGTGAGCAGTTTTTTTTGTTGAAGTCCTAAACCCGATTTATTAACAAATAACCTATAAATGGATATTTTGGTGGGGTTTTTTAAATTGCAAACAAAACCAACCTAAAACCACAAGCCTGAGAATGAAGTAAAAGACAAAGGGCTTAAACAAAATTGATTTTTAGAGGGGTTATTTTGTTAGGCATTAATTATGGTGGTTTTTGGCCAATTTGAGCAATTTTTATGTATTTAAAGGGGAGAGAGTGAGTGAGTTTGCGATTTATAATTTTCAAGTGTGAAACTCAGATTTTGCAAATTAGAGAAACAGGTGATAGGTATTTTGAAAGAAGAGTTGTAAGGATATTTTTTAGCCATTCTTGTACGTCAAAGTTTTGTTATGTTGCCGAAGTGCTTGAAGGAATGGTCTTGGTGCTTTGTACTTGATTTTGGAGATTAATCAGATCAGTTGTACTCTATTGGAGCCGACCTGGAGACAGTCACATTTGTGGCGAACTCTGTAATCAAACGCTGTTTGCACTTTCTATCTTTTCCTTTCTCTTCTCTCACGTATTCAGTTTCTCATTTGAAGTTTTAATGTGTAAATTTGTTAATGTACACATGAATTCAAATTTCGCAAAGTTGTTTTAATTAAGCATTCAATACTGCAAATAGTCTAGATCCTATACAGATCAAGTTGGTATTAGAGCTCAGTTGACTATTATTGGAGTTTATTTTTGAATGCTAACAAGATCCAGGATTCAGAAGGGCAAAGGCAAGCTCGAAGACTTTGATCTTGAGATCGGGAAGTGTAGAACATTTCCAAAGATGTATGTTTCTGGAATGGAGGTTCCTGAAGAAATCAGTGAGCAGGAGTTTCGAAGAGCATTCCTCGAGATGAAGGCTAAGGTGGACATACTTTTTGAAGAGAGACAAGAGCAGAAAGAATGTGAAGAAGGTTCGTCGAAGCAAGAAGATCGCAAAGACAAGAAAGATAAACATCATGGAGATGGTGACAAGCAACCAGATCCACCATCTTCTTCTTCTCCTCCCTCTTCTCCTTCTTCTCCATCTTCTCCTCATTCTACTTCTTTTAATCCTTTCAAGAGTGGGTATAAGCCTAAGATTAAATTGGATGTAAAATTTGATTTACCAAAGTATTGTGGTGAACTTAATGCTGAAAAATTGGATGATTGGATTCAGCAAGTTGAAAACTACTGTAGAGTCCAAAACCTATTAGATGATGTTGATAGGATCCAATTAGCTACTCTTCATTTAGGAGGTACAACTTTAACTTGGTGGGAGAGTAAGTCTAAGGCAAAAGTTTCACAACATGGTAGAGTCAGTTTAACTCGGGCAGAGTTTGTTAATGCTCTTAAGAAGCAATTTTATCCCCTAGGACATATGCAACAGTTAATGATGGACTGGCAAATGTTTAGGCAAGGGAAAGGTGAAACTGTCCAAGAGTACACCCATGAATTCAGGAAAAGGGCTATTGCTTTGAATGTTCCTTTGTACACCCAGGACACTTTGTTGAAGTACATAGGAGGTCGTCATTCCTACCTTAGGCATTCTATTTTGGTTTTGAACCCTTGTAATTTGGATGAAGTGTTTGTTCAAGCTACACACTTAGAGTCAAGGGGTAAAGGATCTTTTATTGATAAGTTTGATAATGATGTAAAGAAATATTCTAAGGTTGCAGAGACAAGGAAAGGAAAGAAGACAGCTACAATCAAGAAGGATGAGAAACTTTCTTGCACTCATTGTGATAGGAAGGGTCATGATGAAGATCATTGTTGGAAGTTGCATCCCGAATTGAAGCCTAAGTGGGCTTAGAGACAAAATGAAAATTAGAAGGGTAAGGAGAAAGCCGCCAATGTTGTTATGGATCTTGGTTCAGATTCAGATGATGAGACTAATATAACAGCTATGGGTCTAAAAGGTAAAGCTCCTATTTCTGGTGTTTTTGTTCATAGTTGTGCTTCTACTTCTATAGTTAATGATTTCTCTGAAGATAAGAAAAGGAATGAGTTATTTCATTTAAGGGTTGTTGCTAAGAACAGTAAAATTGATGCACTCATAGATAGTGGATCTCAGGTTAATTTGATTTCTAAAAGTGTTGTAAGAAACTTGGGGTTAAAAACTACACAACATAAGAAACCTTATCCATTAGGCTAGATTTGTGAAAATGATAAGTTGGAAGTAACAAGACAATGCACCTTAAGATTCACAATCACTAGTAAATTTGTAAAATAGTATGGTTTGATGTGGTTCCACTGGATATCTATGGGATAGTGCTTTGTAGCCCTTATCTTTATGATCGAAAAGCTATTTTCTATAGGGAAAAGAATCATTTTCATTTGTTTAAAGATGGCATTCAGTATATTGTACATTCTCATAGGATTAAGACTAATCATTCTTTTGCAAACACAGGGTAGTTAAAGAGGGTAATTAATGCAAGTAAAGAGTTAACCCTTATGTCTGTCAGTACAGGTGGTTCTACACTTGAACTTGGAGTAGCTAACCAGGGTCAGATGTTGCAGGATGCACTCGCAGTACAACATGAGGGAATGATGATTAAAAGCATTGATGGTTCCTTGGGTAAAAATGTTCCTATTGTGAAGGATTGATATGTTGTTGACTTATTCATTTTCATTTATGCATTATTGTTTAGCTTGATGCTAGTCAATTTTTGTTGGTTAGTGGCTATGACAGTTGATGTAGATGCTTATGGAAGTGATAAAGTTATGTTTTTGTTCAACAATGTTGTTGTAGTCTTCATTGTGCTTGTGAGCTAGGTATTCACATGTGCAGAGGATATAGGACAAGTGGGGAGGCCAAGTCCTCACTTATTGTCAGAGTAGATGTCACTTTTGGAAGTCCAAAAGGTCTTCAGTGGGGAGGCCTGATCTAGTGAATATTTTTAGTGAAAATTTAAGTGCCTCATTTCTCTCCAGAATTAGCACTGTCAGAAAGAGTTTGACGTCCTGATTCCAATGCAACTTGAACAGAGCGAAAAGGAGTCTGTTTGCATAAGTTATGGCCAGTCAAAGGCAGGGTCAAACTAGGATAAGAGGGCATCCAGAAGGCAAAAAAATGATCATCTTGAAAATCAATAGAACTGGCATCATCGCAAAGAGCTCGTCGAGACGATTCTGATGGCGTTCGTTTTGTCAAAATCTGACACCGTATGCTCGAGTTACAAGCAGTCAAATTTCGGTTGACTTGAGGGTACATATAATGTCGTCATCATGCTGATGTGTCAGTCCGTATTGTTCAGAATCCACATGGACGAATTGTGACCCGACACGTGGCAGGTGAGTCAGATTGTATGGAACCAATCAGAGGTGGACACGTGGCATCCGTATGCCACGTCATCAGTACAATCATCAGACACATTAGTCATCATCCACATCATCCTCTGAGTCAACAGGATAGGTCATTATCTGAGTTAGCAGATACAATTAGTATCCCAGTCACTGTCCCTATCAACAGCGATGTCTACAGAATTAGCCAATCTGAGATCGCCATGTGGCACCCTCCTGGTGCGACATGTCTCCATTCGTTTCTCCTCCATTGTCGGCGTCGATTTGTACTTGGTTGCAAAAATGTTTTAACTACCCACAAGAGGCTCGAACACACGACCTCTACCTTCCTATCCGGCCGGTCTACCAATAGGCCATGTAGCGCACGCTAATATATTTATAGCAGTGGTTTGTTTTGTTGTTATGTCGTTAGAGTTTGGTGAAAAAAATCCCGACGGCCGGATGTTGAACCCAGAACCGCCGAGTTCCTAAAATCCAATGCCACCGATACACCATTGTATCGTTTATGCCTTAAAGTGTGAGCGGTTTTTTTTGTTGAAGTCCTAAACCCAATTTATTAACAAATAACCTATAAATGGTTATTTAGGTGGGGTTTTTTAAATTGCAAAAAAAACCAACCTAAAACCACAAGCCCGAGAATGAAGTAAAAGACAAAGGGCTTAAAAAAAAATTATTTTTAGAGGGGTTATTTTGTTAGGCATTAATTATGGTGGTTTTTGGCCAACTTGAGAAATTTTTATGTATTTAAAGGGGAGAGAGTGAGTGAGTTTGGGACTCATAATTTTCAAGTGTGAATCTCAGATTTTGCAAATTAGAGAAACAGGTGATAGGTATTTTGAAAGAAGAGTTGTAAGGATATTTTTGAGCCATTCTTGTACGTCGGAGTTTTGTTATGCTACCGAAGTGCTTGAAGGAATGGTCTTGGTGCTTTGTACTTGATTTTGGAGATTAATCGGATCAGTCGTACTCTATTGGAGCCGACCTGGAGATGTAGTCACATTTGTGGCGAACTCCATAATCAAACGTTGTTTGCACTTTCTATCTTCTCCTCTATCTTCTCTCTCATATTCAATTTCTCATTTAAAGTTTTAATGCGTAAATTTGTTAATGTATGCATGAATTCAAATTTTGCAAAGTTGTTTTAATTAAGCATTCAATACTACAAATAGTCTAGATCCTATACAAATCAAGTTGGTATCAGAGCTCAGTTGACTATTATTGAAGTTTATTTTTGAATGCTAACAAGATCCAGGATTCAGAAGGGTGAAGGCAAGCTCAAAGACTTTGATCCTGAGATCGGGAAGCGTAGAAAATTTCCAAAGACATTTGTTTCTGGAATGGAGGTTCCTGAAGAAATAGGTGAGTAGGAGTTTCGAAGAGCATTCCTCGAGATGAAGGCTAAGGTGGACATACTTTTCCAAGAGAGACAAGAGTGGAAAGAACGTGAAGAAGGTTCGTCGAAGCAAGAAGATCGCAAAGACAAGAAAGAGAAACATCATGGAGATGGTGACAAGCAACCATATCCACCATCTTCTTCTTCTCCTCCCTCTTCTCCTTCTTCTCCATCTTCTCCTCATTCTACTTCTTTTAATCCTTTCAAGAGTGGGTATAAGCCTAAGATTAAATTGGATGTAAAATTTGATTTGCCAAAGTATTGTGGTGAACTTAATGCTGAAAAATTGGATGATTGGATTCAGCAAGTTGAAGTCTACTATAGAGTCCAAAACCTATTAGATGATGTTGATAGGATCCAATTAGCTACTCTTCGTTTAGGAGGTACAACTTTAACTTGGTGGAAGAGTAAGTCTAAGGAAAAAGTTTCACAGCATGGTAGAGTCAGTTTAACTTGGGCAGAGTTTGTTAATGCTCTTAAGAAGTAATTTTATCCCCTAGGACATATGCAACAGTTAATGATGGACTGGAAAATGTTTAGGCAAGGGAAAGGTCAAACTGTCCAAGAGTACACCCATGAATTCAGGAAAAGGGCTATTGCTTTGAATGTTCCTTTGTACACCCAGGACACGCTGTTGAAGTACATAGGAGGTCTTCATTCCTACCTTAGGCATTCCATTTTGGTATTGAACCCTTGTAATTTGGATGAAGTGTCTATTCAAGCTACACACTTAGAGTCAAGGGGTAAAGGATCTTTTATTGATAAGTTTGATAATGATGTAAAGAAATCTTCTAAGGTTGCAGAGACAGGGAAAGGAAAGAAGACAGTCTACAGTAAAGAAGGATGAGAAACTTTCTTGCACTCATTGTGATAGGAAGGGTCACGATGAAGATCATTGTTGGAAGTTGCATCCCCGAATTGAAGCCTAAGTGGGCTCGAGATAGAATAAAAAATAAAGAAGGGTAAGGAGAAAGCCGCAAATGTTGTTATGGATCTTGGTTCGGATTCAGATGATGAGACTAAGATAACAGCGATGGGTCTAAAAGGTAAAGCCCCTATTTCTGGTGTTTCTGTTGCTAGTTGTGCTTCTTCTTCTATAGTTAATGATTTCTCTGAAGATGTGAAAAGGAATGAGCTGTTTCATTTAAGGGTTGTTGCTAAGAACAGTAAAATTGATGCACTCATAGATAGTGGTTCTCAAGTGAATTT
>VDFB02000017.1:67635207-67811935 GCA_007258455.2 Sequoia sempervirens
TTAAGCATTCAAATTTTGTAATTTAGTCTAGATCCTATACAAATCAAGTTGGTATCAGAGCTCTTGGTGACTATTATTGCAGTTATTTGTGTTTTTGAATGCTAACGAGATCTAGGATTCAGAAGGGCGAAGGCAAGCTCAAAGACTTTGATCCTGAGATTGGGAAGCGTATAATATTTCCAAAGATGTCTGTTTCTGGAATGGAGGTTCCTGATGAGATCAGTGAGTAGGAGTTTCAAAGAGCATTCCTCGAGATAAAGGCTAAGGTGGACATTCTTTTTCAAGAGAGACAAGAGTAGAAAGAATGTGAAGAAAGTTCGTCGAAGCAAGAAGATCGCAAAGACAAGAAAGGTAAACATCATGGAGATGGTGACAAGCAACCAGATCCACCCTCTTCTTCTTCTCCTCCCTCTTCTCCTTCTTCTCCATCTTCTCCTCATTCTACTTCTTTTAATCCTTTCAAGAGTGGGTATAAGACTAAAATTAAGTTGGATGTAAAATTTGATTTACCAAAGTATTGTGGTGAACTTAATGCTAAAAAATTGGATGATTGGATTCAGCAAGTAGAAGTCTACTGTAGAGTCCAAAACCTATTAGATGATGTTGATAGGATCCAATTAGCTACTCTTCGTTTAGGAGGTACAACTTTAACTTGGTGGGAGAGTAAGACTAAGGAAAAGTTTCACAACATGGTAGAGTCAGTTTAACTTGAAGAGTTTGTTAATGCTCTTAAGAAGTAATTTTATCCCCAGGACATATGCAATGAGTTAATGATGGACTGGAAAATGTTTAGGCAAGGGAAAGGTCAAACTGTCCAAGAGTACACCCATGAATTCAGGAAAAGGGCTATTGCTTTGAATGTCTCCTTTGTACACCCAAGACACTTTGTTGAAGTACATAGGAGGTCTGCATTCCTACCTTAGGCATTCTATATTGGTTTTGAACCCTTGTAATTTGGATGAAGTGTCTATTCAAGCTACACACTTAGAGTCAAGGGGTAAAGGATCTTTTATTGATAAGTTTGATAATGATGTAAAGAAATATTCTAAGGTTGCAAAGACAAGGAAAGGAAAGAAGACAACTATAGTCAAGAAGGATGAGAAACTTTCTTGCACTCATTGTGATAGGAAGGGTCATGATGAAGATCATTGTTGGAAGTTGCATCCTGAATTGAAGCCTAAGTGGGCTCAGAGATAGAATAAAAAATAGAAGGGTAAGGAGAAAGCCGCCAATGTTGTTATGGATCTTGGTTCAGATTCAGATGATGAGACTAATATAACAGCTATGGGTCTAAAAGGTAAAGCTCCTATTTCTGGTGTTTTTGTTCATAGTTGTGCTTCTACTTCTATAGTTAATGATTTCTCTGAAGATAAGAAAAGGAATGAGTTATTTCATTTAAGGGTTGTTGCTAAGAACAGTAAAATTGATGCACTCATAGATAGTGGATCTCAGGTTAATTTGATTTCTGAAAGTGTTGTAAGAAACTTGGGGTTAAAAACTACACAGCATAAGAAACCTTATGCATTAGGCTGGATTTGTGAAAATGATAAGTTGGAAGTAACAAGACAATGCACCTTAAGATTCATGATCACTAGTAAATTTGTGGATGAAGTACAGTGTGATGTGGTTCCACTAGATATCTGTGGGATAGTGCTTGGTAGCCCTTATCTTTATGATCGAAAAGCTATTTTCTACAGGGAAAAGAATCATTATCATTTGTTTAAAGATGGCATTCAGTATATTGTACATTCTCATAGGATTAAGACTGGTCATTCTTTTGCAAACACAGGGCAGTTAAAGAGGGTAATTAACACAAGTAAAGAGTTAACTCTTATGTCTGTCAGTACAGGTGGTTCTACACTTGAACTTGGAGTAGCTAACCAGGGTCAGATGTTGCAGGATGCACCCGCAGTACAGCATGAGGGAATGATGATTAAAAGCATTGATGGTTCCTTGGGTAAAAATGTTCCTGTTGTGAAGGATCGATATGTTGTTGACTTATTCTCTTTCATTTCTGCATTATTGTTCAGCTTGATGCTAGTCATTTTTTATTGGTTAGTGGCTATGACAGTTGATGTAGATGCTTATGGAAGTGATAAAGTTATGTTTATGTTCAACAATGTTGTTGTAGTCTTCATTGTGCTTGTGAGCCAGGTATTCACATGTGTAGAGGATACAGGACAAGTGGGGAGGCCAAGTCCTAACTTATTGTCAGAGTAGGTGTCACTTTTGGAGGTCCAAAAGGTCTTCAGTGGGGAGGTCTGATCCGGTGAATATTTTTAGTGAAAATTTAAGTGCCTCATTTCTCTCCAGAATTAGCACCATCAGAAAGAGTTTAATGTCCTAATTCCAATGCAACTCAAATGGAGCGAAAAGGAGTCCGTTTGCACAAGTTATGGCCAGTCAAAGGCAGGGTCAAACTGGGATCAGAGGGCGTCCAAATGGCAAAAAAATGACCATCTCAGAAATCAACAGAACTGGTGTCATTGCGAAGATCTCGTCGAGACGATTCTGATGGCGTTCGTTTCATCGAAATCCGACACTGTATGCTTGAGTTACAAGCAGTCAAAGTTTAGTTGACTTGAGGGCACATATGATGACGCCATCATGTTGACGTGTCAATCCGTAATGTACGGAATCCACATGGATGAATTCTGACCCGACACGTGGTAGGTGAGTTAGATTGTATGAAACCAATTAGAGGTGGACATGTGGCATCTGTACGCCACGTCATCAACACAGTCATCGAACACGTCAGTCATTGTCCACATCATCATCTCAGTCAACAGGACATGTCATTATCCGAGTCAGTAGATATAGTTAGCATCCCAGTCACT
The DNA here is from genome assembly GCA_007258455.2 of Sequoia sempervirens. NCBI lineage: Eukaryota > Viridiplantae > Streptophyta > Pinopsida > Cupressales > Cupressaceae > Sequoia > Sequoia sempervirens. The sequence goes on from VDFB02000017.1 coordinate 67,638,045, forward strand.
ATCCCTATCAGTAGCCACATCTACGGAATTAGCCAATCTGAGATCGCCATGTGGCACCCTCCTGGTGCGACATGTCTCCCTTCGTTTCTCCTCCATCGTCGGCATCAGTTTGTACTTGGTTGCAAAAATATTTTAACTGCCCGCAAGAGGCTCGAACACATGACCTCTACCTTCCTATCTGGCTGGTCTACCAATAGGCCATGTAGCACATGCTAATATATTTATAGCAGTGGTTTGTTTTGTTGCTATGTCGTTAGAGTTTGGTGAAAAAAATCACAACGGCCGAGTGTTGAACCCAGAACCATCGGGTTCCTAAAATCCAATGCCACCGATACACCATTGTATCATTCATCCATAAAAGTGTGAGCAGTTTTTTTTGGTGAAGTCCTAAACCCAATTTATTAACAAATAACCTATAAATGGTTATTTAGGTGGGGTTTTTCAAATTGCAAACAAAACCAACATAAAACCACAAGCCCGAGAATGAAGTAAAAGACCAAGGGCTTAAACAAAATTGATTTTTAGAGGGGTTATTTTGTTAGGCATTAATTATGGTGGTTTTTGGCCAATTTGAGCAATTTTTATGTATTTAAAGGGGAGAGAGTGAGTGAGTTTGGGAATCATAATTTTTAAGTGTGAAACTCAGATTTTTCAAATTAGAGAAACAGGTGATAGGTGTTTTGAAAGAAGAGTTGTAAGGAGATTTTTTAGCCATTCTTGTACATCAGAGTTTTGTTATGCTGTCGAAGTGCTTGAAGGAATGGTCTTGGTGCTTTGTACTTGATTTTGGAGATTAATCAGATCAGTCGTACTCTATTGGAGCCGACCTGGAGACGTAGTCACGTTTGTGGCGAACTCTGTAATCAAATGTTGTTTACACTTTCTATCTTCTCCTCTCTCTTCTCTCTCGTATTCAGTTTCTCATTTGAAGTTTTAATGCATAAATTTTTTAATGTATGCATGAATTCAAATTTCGCAAAGTTGTTTTAATTAAGCATTCAATACTACAAATAGTCTAGATCCTATACAGATCAATATAAGAAAGGAGGTGAATTGTTTGATAAAATTATTTGGTAAACATGTATGAAAAATGTGGTAGCATAGACAAGGAAGTGAACTATTTGAAAAAATTCCTCAAAGAAATGTGGTCTCATGGTGATGGAATGCCATGACAATCCATAGCAATTTTCTTGTCATGGAATTCCATCACCATGAGACCACATTTCTTTGAGGCATTTTTTTCAAATAGTTCATTGCCTTGTCTATGCTATTGCTTACTATTACACTATGATATATTTTTTCCAAGCATGCACAGATTGTTCAAAAGCACCTGTTTTAGGCTTTTAGCCATAATAGCAAGGCAATGAACTATTTGATAAAATGCTTTGATAGACATGTATGAAAAAATGTGTTAGCATAGACAAGGAAGTGAACTCTTTGAAAAATGCCTCAAATAAATGAGGTCTCATGGTGATGGAATGCCATGACAATCAAATGATTTTGGTTGTCATGGAATTCCATCACCATGAGATCTCATTTATTTGAGGCATTTTTTCAAAGAGTTCACTGCATTGTCTATGATATTGCTTACTATTATGCTTTTGATAGATTTTTTCCAAGCATCCATAGCTTGTTCGAAAGCACTTGTTTTAGGCTTTCAACCATAGCAACAAGGCAGTGAATTTTTTGACAAAATGCCTCAAAGAAATGTGGTCTCATAGAATGACATGACAACAAAATGCAATTGGGAGTTGCTCCTAGTTATTAGTTATGCAATGTGAAGTAATTGCATAATTGCTTAGGTTGATTTTGTAAAAACTATATTGTAATTGAAATTTTTCATCTATCAACATTTAGTTATTAGTTATTCAATGTAAAGCAATGCTTTGAGCTTGAAATATGTGCAATGCAATGAAATCAATGATATGAATATAAACTACAAAAATCTATTTCTTACAATTTATTAGTTAAACTCTTTATTTTATTTGCTCTCTATATCTCTATGCTATGGAAATGCCTTTAATTTTTAAATTTTTTTTTTTTAATCTCTTGTTCTACTTTTTTTACCTTTTTTTTAAATTTAATTTTTTTCTAAATTTTTTCTAGACTTTTTCCCGATTTTTTAAAAAAATCTTATACTTTTGGTTTGCTGATTTTTTCCCCAAAATATTTTTTCTGCTATGGTATAAATGCATATCTTTTTGTAATATCAAGGATACTTTTTGAAACTTCCATGAATTTTTAATCTAAAAGTAAAAGTCTTTTTCCTAATTTTTATGTAGCCATGCTTTTGACATTGTCAAAAAGAGAAAATATGGACACCATCAATAAAAAAAATTGTATTAACCAAATAGCCATGTACACATACATCAATATATGTCGATAAAAGTATAAAATATAGTTACAAAATAGCCATATAGACTTACGAGAATGCCATATAGGCATACGATGTCAAATATATCCATTAGAAGATATGTACAAAATTTCCATGTATACAAAAAAGGGCTGTAGAATCAAAATTCATTTCTCTCCATGCTCTAGAAATAAATTCTTTCCCTTTATTTGGTGATCCGATGGCGATAAGTCTGTCACTCATTTCTATTATGCTCGAGGAGTGCTCTACTACTCCTCCTATAGTTTAGTTCCTGGTAAAGTTTTAACTATTACAATAAGAAGTAAAGATATTAATATATAGAAATTACATTACAAAAAATGATATATTTAACAAAATAATCACTTACGGCCATCTCATGATCACTCTCCACGATGGGAATATTTGCAAGACAATTCTTAGGCATGCTCAAGCCCTGTATAAACCATCCAAATAGGAATTAAACTATGAATCAATAATGGTTTGATTTTTCACTAGAAATAACATCTATAACAACGAATGTAAATTGAAATTTAGTAATTTGCCTCATACCTCCTGTATCAGAGCCATCGAGGGTTGTATAGCGGATGAAACACCAATATCCATTGCCATTGTAACATTTGGAGGTGTTTCCACAACCAACATTTGAAAATAAAACAACAAATTATTCAATCACAAAAAAGTTACAATAGCGATCCACGTCATGACTTATAATGTATGAGATCTAATGAGAAAAATTTTGAGTACAAGTATTAAACTATATATTTCTTGTAAGCCTTGGAAATTTGATAGGAAGACCAAGCATGATGGGGAGAAGAACACATACTCCATTGTGAAGGATGGGAAAACTTACAACCTTTCACCTCTCCTAGAAGAAGACAAGGAAAAGCATGAAGGGCCTAGTGTTTTGATGGTGGGTGAGGAGTTCATGAATACCTTGAAGGAAGGAGGAGGAAGAGGATTTTTCTTGATTATCAAGCCAAAAATTGAAGCAGATCTTCCCACAAAGAAGAAGGAAGATGCACCAAAGGAAGTCCAAGACTTGTTGGAAAGGTACAAGGACATAACGGTGAATGAATTATCTAGTTCCCTACCTCCATTTAGGGATATAAGCCACCATATTGATCTGATTCTAGGGGCTACATTTCCCAATAAGGCTGCATACGAGATGACACCTACACAAAATGAGGAGATTGCAAGACAAGTGCAAGAGTTGATGGATAAAGGGCTAGTGAGGAAGATTTTGAGCCCATGTGTTATTCCTACTGTCCTAGCACCAAGGAAGGATGGGAATTGGAGGATTTGCATTGATTCAAGAGCCATTAATAGGATCACAATTAGATATAGGTTCCCAATGCCAAGAATGGAGGACCTCATGGATTGTCTATCAGGAGTATCTTACTTTTCCAAGATTGATCTAAAGAGCAGGTACCATTAGATAAGGATCAGAGAGGGGGATGAATGGAAGAAAATTTTTAAGACTAATGAAGGGATCTATGAGTGGTTGGTGATTCCCTTTGGGTTATCAAATGCCCCTAGTACATTTATGTGCCTTATGAATGAGGTATTGATACCTTTCATTGGAAAGTTTCTTGTAGTTTATTTAGATGAAATCCTTGTGTTTAGCAAGTCTAAAGAGGGACATTTTAAGCACCTTGACATGGTACTAAGGAGGTTACAATAGGAGAAGTTGTTGATCAACATGGAAAAGTGTGAATTCATCAAGGAAGAACTAGTCTACCTTGGTTTTGTCATCTCCAAGGGAAGTTTGAAGATGGATCCTTCAAAGATGGATTCTATTATTACTTGGCCAACACCAAAATCCATGGGAGATGTGAGAAGCTTCCATGGACTTGCAAGGTTTTATAGAAAGTTCATCAAGAACTTTAGCCAAATTTGTGCACCAATCTTGTACACCATCAAAGGAGGTAACAAAGGAAAGTTTTCTTGGACTAAATAGGCTGATAAAGGTTTTGAATATATAAAAATGAGAGTAGCACAAAAACCTATACTTGTTCTCCCTAATTTTGATAAAGCTTTTACCATTGAGTGTGATGTTAGAAATCAAGCAATAGGGGTTGTTGTGAGCCAAGAAGGTAGACTAGTTGCATTTTTTAGTGAGAGGTTGAATGAACAAAAGAGGAAGTATTTTTCCTATGATTTAGAATTGTATGCTATGGTCCAATCCATCAAAAAGTGTAGGAACTACTTGTTACCTAAATAATTTGTTGTTTATACTAATAATCATGCCTTGAGTTTTTTGAATGCATAGGACAAACTCAGTCATAGGCACATGAAGTGGGTAGAGTCTTTGCAAGCCTATAATTTCACAATAAAGCATAATAAGGGGAAAGAAAATAAGGTGGAAGATGCTCTCAGTAGAAGGGCACTTGTAGTGCAAGAGATCCAAATCCAAAGCATGGGGTTTAAAGCATTGAAGGATATGTATCATGAAGATTCAAATTTCAAGGAGGTATACAATGTTTGTGAGCAGCATTTGAATTCTTTTCATGGTGAATTCTCTAAATTTTTATTGCAAAATGGTTTTATCTTCAAAGGAAGCCAATTGTGTGTGCGTAAATGCTCAATGAGAGAGAATATCATAAAGGATAAACATAGCGGGAGTCTTGGAGGTCACTTTGGCCTTAACAAGACCTTGGAACAAGTTAGGAGATTTTACTATTGGCCAAAGTTGCAGGTGGATGTGAGAAGGTATATGGAAGGTTGTACAATATGTCAAAAGGAAAATGGGACTTCATCAAATGCAGGACTCTATTAGCCACTGCCCATTCCAAATAGGCCTTGGGAGTGTGTAATTATGGAGTTTGTCTTGGGGTTTCCTAGAACCGAAAGAGGTTTGGATAGTATCTTTGTGGTAGTTGATAGATTTAGTAAGATGGCACATTTTCCTCCTTGAAAATGCACCAATGATGCATTTCATATAACAGGTTTCTTTTTTAAGGAGGTTGTTAGGATACATGGACTTCCTTTAAGAATTGTTTTTGATAGGGATTCTAAATTCATTGGTCACTTTTGGAGGACCTTGTGGAAGAAAGTTGGAAAAAATTTGTCTTTTAGTTCAACATACCATCCACAAATGGATGGACAAATTGAAGTTGTGAATATATAATTGGGAAACCTCTTAAGATGCCTTACCAAGAAGCATGGACAAGCTTGGGATCTGATTTTACCTCAGGCTGAATTTGTATATAATGACACCATGAATAGGAGCATTAGTAGAAGCGCTTTTGAAGTAGTCTATGGCATGCACCATAGAGGGGTATATGGACTATGAGATCTACAAGGATTTGCTAAGAGAAGTACTCAAGTGAGGAATTTGTTGTTACAATCAAGGATATTCATCAACAATTGAAGGAAACCCTTCAAAAGAATGTTGAGAAGTATAAGGAAAAGGCAGATTTAAAGAAGAGGAATGTCCAATTCAAGGTTGGAGACTTGGTGATGGAACATTTGAAGGAGATACTTCCAAAAGGAAAGTGTACCAAACTCATGATGAAGAAGATAGGACCTTGCAAGGTGGTCCAAAAGTTTGGCCAAAATTCTTATGAAATAGAGCTACCTCTTGGGGTGACAATCTCTCCTATCTTCAACATTTTTGACTTGTATCCTTTCAAAGCTTTTGTGAATGCAGGTGATGGATCAGGTACAACTACAATGGAGGATGAAGATTGGGTGAAGGAACTACCCCCAACCAACCTATGACTCTTGAATGCATCCTAGACACCAAGGAGATAAAGAAGACTAGAAGGAAGGTTTAAAAGGAATACCTAGTCAAATGGAAAGATCTACTTGAAGAGGATGCAACATGGATGTCAGAAAATGATATTAAATATCATGGAACTATTGTAGAATACCTAAACTCAAAGAGCACTTGAGATCTTTTTCTTGCTTAGGAGTATGGTGCAGGAGCACCCATGGGTCTAAGGGACCTAGATTAATTTTTCATGTTTTGTTTCTTGGTTTATGGATGGAATAAGGTCTTATGGACCATTTCAATGCTTTGTAGTAGGTATTCTAGGTTTTTGGTTTTTTTTTGGTCTTGGTGACAAACTTCTTTCTACAACGTCTCCATCCTCCTTTGTAAGTCTAGTGCATCTTGGAAAAATAAGGAAAAATGATTCCTTTCTATATCTAGACACCTAAGGGGAGTCACCTTACTTTTTGACAAGGTTTTAAATTCCTTTGACATATTTTGGAAGGATCTTTGTGGTCAACTTGGTACAAGTTGCTCACATTGCCTTAACTAGGCAATTAGAAGTCAAAGCATGAGATTAGTTGTTTTCCAACATCTCTCTTTTCAAAAGATAGTTGCAAGAAGTTGGATGGATTTTTTAAGACTTCAAATATTCCTCTCTTGGTTGAGGAAAGGTTGATGTTGATGTAATAAGATGTTTGTTGTTTTTCCTATGTTTTTCTAAAGAATTTCTTGATCCCGTACTTGGTATGGACTAATTGTTCACTTTCATGCTCCAAGCCTATAATGGTTGGATAGATAATTGAATAATATTTCCTTTGTCTTTGGAGTGGTGATATTTAGTTGAGTATCAAGGGAGATATTCCAATTTCTCTATCGGGTGGTTTGAAAACCCTTAAAATCAGGGTTTTGGGTGAAAAATGTATATTTCTTCCATTCCCACATTGTAAAATTGTTAAATCTTGGTGGATGGAAGATATAAGGCTATAATATCATGTCCTCAATTTTTTAGAGAATGATAGGCTCATTGTTGGAAGTTGTGCATGAATTTTGGCTTGACATCTCTATGTGGCAAGCATAATTGACAAGAAAAAAAGAGAGTTTTTGCTTGATTTTGAAGAAACTATTTAAGAGGCACTTAGGAATGGTGGAAATAGGTGTGGTGAACTTGTAGGAGTTTGAATTTTGGCTCTGGGGTGAAGGGGAGAGCCTATAGTCAAGACCTAGGTGTATGTCTATGAAATAGGCCTTTTGGAGTAGCAGTAGAAAGGGCCATTGTGAGTGATGTTTTGATAGTCAAGAGGAAGGGTTTTGGAACCTTGTAGGAATCCATATTAGGGGTCTAAATCCATAGGTTTGGTGTCTTAACAATCGTACTTGTATTTTTTATTCTGACTATCCTACTGAGCACGGGCTACAAGCCTTAAGAGAGAGTGAGGTCTAAGTCACCATAGTGATGGGTGTTTGTTGAAACCTAAGTACTAGAGGGTTGTTAAACCTTGTTTTGACTTAACGAGACATGATCCAAATGTTTTCAAGATTTATGAGTTGTTTGAGTTGTGAACCCTAGGTGTGTGGGGTTGATCTCTTAAGGAATAGTGGAGTTTAGGAGTCCTCATAAGAGTATTTGAGAGAAGAATTTAGTAGAGTGACTTTTCCATTTGTGATTGTGAGTTTTCCTTCCCTACCACTTTGAATCATTTCTAGAGATTATGCAGGATATTTCCATGGTTTTTTTCGTGGTGGCATGAGTATTTAAGGTTTGCAAGTACCTTATGCAATAAACCCTCCTTTGTAGGACTTGACTTGTGCATAGAATAAGCTTAGTCAATAAACATGATGTGAGTAATGTCTTGGAAGTCAGATGAAATGATTAAGGTGTAAAGGGTTGGTTGTATTATCTTGGTCTTTTGGAACTAGCTAGTAAAAGTGAAAATTTGGTGAGTTTTTTAAGGAATTGAAAGATTCAGAGCTCTTTATCAAGTTTTTGCTTCGAATTCAGATAAATTGTTGATGATAAAGGTTTGTTAGGATCTGATGGATATAGGTTGTAACATGAAAGATTGGTTTTTGGTTATTTTTCCTAGGTAAAGAAAATTGAGTGTAAGGGTGGCTTGGTGAATGATGAAAGAGTGGATTGTTTAGTGACTCTAATTAGGTTTCTTGTACATGGATCAATCATTTTTGTTGATAAATAAGATGTTTGAAGCTTGAGGATGGTAAGAAGAAGTATTGAAACGAGTTGGCTTGTTGTTGCCTTGTGGTTTGTAAATGAAACAATGTGATTTTTGATGAAAAGATAAAGAAATTTTAGTTGCTTATTCAATTTGATCTTCTCCTGATTCAATTGGGTCAGATGTTGGTGTAGGAGCACCTAGGTCATCAAATACTTTTCAATTTTGCAAAAGGGACGAGTGTTAAAATTTGTATTGAGTCAATCACAAAAAGTCATGGTAAAATGATGTAAATCATGTTCAAGGTCATATGAGGTCTTTTTTGAATGTATTTAAGGTTATGGGAAAGTTCTAGGTGGTCAAAGTGGGAAAATGCAAACAATGCAATAATGTAATATTGTTAAAAGTTGTTAAATTAACAAATAAAAGGAAATCAAGCATATTAAGGGTTAAAAGGGGTAGTTTAAATTGATGAAAAGATAGTTATGGAAAAGGAAATATCTTTAAAAGGAATGTAAAGGTGAGAAAAAGTAGAAGTTTGTGTTCTTGTAATTAGATTTTGAAATAAAAATTCCCTGTTACTGAGTTTGCAACATTAATCCATTGTTTTGTTTTCTTGTGTTGGTAATTTAGGAACACCAAAATTTAAATAATAGTGTGAATACATGTAAAGAGGAGTTAGTTTCCGATTTCAAGAGTTGGACTTGGTTAGTTTTAGGAAACAAAAGAATAAGAGGCAGTTTTCAGTGCCTAACAGAGTCCTTTTAGAAGCAAGTTTAAGAGTCCAATAGTGTTTTTCTTCACTACTCCACAAATCTAGGTCAAGTAAATTGGTGGAGTAGGTTAATGTTAGGATTTTTTGCATTTTTTGATGATTCTAAGTGTAGGGAAAAGAAATAATACCTTGGTGGAGTTGTTGCTACATTGGAAAATAGAGGATTTTCTTACACAAAGTGATGCTACAGTCATGGGTCATGAATAAATAAAGCTTGTAGAGTCTTGGAAATGATGTAGAAGGTCTTGGAAGACATAAAAAATCATGTTCCAGGTGGTGGCCAAAGAAATAGAGGTTTTCAAGAGTATTTTTCACAAAAACCTCCTTGATTTGTGCTTTTACACCCTATAAATGAGGGTTTATTGGATCAGAACATTTTCATGGTTTTCAATCCCTATAAATGGTGAAATCTTGAGTTATAAGAAATGATTGAAGGATTTTTTGAGGTTTTGAGTGATTTGGAATGGTTTTGAAGGGGTCTCCTTTGTAAAATAGGCCTAATCTACTAGCCTTTCTTCAGAGGACAATTTGAAATCTAATGATTTTCTTTATGTCAAACGTCTAAGAACTTTGATATGTTGTGATGTGCTGAAAAGTGTTTCTAAATGTGTATTGAGTTTTTTAATAAGATTTGAGATATATTCAATGGTTGACATACCTACTAGAGGAATATGATATTGTTTGATCAAAACAAAGATGTTTGTTTAAATAGTGGAAAGGATGATATTGAGTGCTTGGTTACTATCAAACTAATGATATGATTGATGTTAATAAATTTGGTTAAGGTGGATAAGACAAATTTGGTGACTTTGATGGTTGGATGGGTGAGTATTATGAAGCCTTTTGAGAAAATTGGGGATTAACCACAAGATAATCAAGATTTTGTTGTAGTAGGAATTTGTAACCTGTAAATAGACTACTATAGTCAAAATATGGTGAGTATAGTGCTTGATAATGGACTGATAATAGTGAGGTATGGTTTATTTGATTTGTTGCCTTAGTGAATAAATTAAAGGATGAATTTTTCAAGTGTCAATAAATAGGTTTATGTTGTTTTTATGGTGGTTGAGAATGATGTGAATCTAATTGATTAAGTCAATGTTTTATTTAATATGGTTTTTTCTTTGAATGAGTCAATTGGAATATTCATTAGTGGAATGATGAATGATGGCCTATGGAATAGCTAAGGTAATTTGAGTGGATTTTGTTTGAATGAAAAGTATATTTCTAATGAAATTATATTTGATCTTCTCCTAATTCTATTTGGGATTGAAATCCCTTGAAGAAATGATGTTGATGGTGTTTGTTGGATGCTCTGCATTAGATGTACCCTGATGATTGAGTGTTTTGATATCATGCTCTGCATCACTACCTGCCTTCTCTATGCTATTGCTTACTATTATGGTTTCATATATTTTTTCCAAGCATCCATAGTTTGTCTTGGTGGTGCACCTTTGCAAGCACATGCCTCCATGTGAAGTAATTGCATCATGCTGCTTATTTTGACTTTCTAAACAACTATATTGAATAGTTGAAATTTTGTCATCTATCAACATCTAGTTATTGGTTATGGAATTTTAAGCAATTCTTTGAGTTTGAATGATGTGTAATGCAATGCAACCAACAATATGAATATAAACTACACAAATATATTAAGTAGAATTCATTAGTTAAGTTCTCTTTATTCTATTACCTCTATGTACATTTAAGTAAATTCACTGGCACTAGGAGGTGTTTGCTTGAAACCGCTAATATTATCTTGTTCAACATCCAAAATCACATGTATTAAATACCATTCATAAAACAATGCTATTAACATGTAATAGATTTATAATTGTTTATGAGTTACATACCCCACTGATAGGTGTACTACAAAAATAAGTAGGTGGAGGATAGGTGTATTCGGTCTCAACACTGTGACCCTATAATTTTATTAAAATGATAAAACTAAAATTAGTTAATCTTGCATTTTAGAATCAAAATTTAATAAATTAAATTCAATGAACATGCTAACTTTTACCTGACTATCAATGCCATATGCATGATACAAAATGTTAGTCATCCTCTCCATCCCTGTAGTAGCATGTAGATCATGTGTAGTAGCATATGGATCCTATGTAGCAAAATATGGATCCTATGTAGTAGCTTCCTAAGTGCCAGTGGGGTCATATTAACAAGTTATTCCACAAGATTGACACACATGGGGGTATGTGCAAGATCATCATGGAAAACACAGGCCCTTAAGTGGCAAAAAAATTAGAAAAAATAGAGTTAGGAAAATTGACGTAAAAATTTGAATAAGTTATCTATATTATTTCAAAAATATGTAAGAATAGAATATATAGAAAATTGAATGTAGATTCTAAACTACTAGGTTTGTTTAAAAAGACAAAAAATCTATTTGGTAAAAATTTGAAATTTTAATGCAGTTGTACTTAAATTTCAGGGAAAAAATAAGAAGTAGGTGTCTATCTGACCACCCTAACCAAAATAAAATGATAATATTTTTTATAAGATTTGATATATAATTAGATGACTCATGCTCTGATGTGGTGCATATTTTTTATAATTTTTTCCAAGTAAATAATTAATTATGAATTTTTTATTAGAACTTTTTTAAAATATAAAAAATCGTATGTCTAACCACCTTAACTTGGTCAAAACTTCATGAAATTTATTTTTTCTTTTTTTAATCCTATAGTATGCAAAGCATAGAATGTGATGCATGTTTTGGATTCAAAAAATGTGATAGTGTTTTAAAGAATATATGTTTTCCAATCAACCTATCAATCAGGACTTTAGTCATAATTTGAATAGAAAATGAATGATAATTAATTATTAAATTCAAAGTAAAGCATAATTTATATTAGTGGAAAATTGAGAATCTCTTTTAAAAACCATTTTTGTTTCATCAATTTTGGGTAGAAAAATAGTCATCAGGCACATACCCATCATATTACCACTTTTTGGCCCATCTTGATCCTGCACATACCCATGGGTCCAAAGGCCACCACCTGAAGACTCCCCTGGATGGCACTGTACAATAGGGCTAGTATGATGGATGACACTTCAGGTCAAAGTGTTTATCACTTGCAATGTCTCTACATCGGCACTCTCCTTCGTAATGGTAGGCATAACAATGTGGTTACAAGGCAACCTAGCAAGAGGTCGTCTCCTTTGCCATGCAAGATCCGACTGTGCACTGGGCCTATCTTGATCCAACCCGCAACCTCTCCCCTAGAACTTCCTCATATCAAAATAATTTTGGATTTGGTTCAATACGAACTCACTGTATAGTTTCCTAAGAAAATATTGGGGGACTTCACAATTGTTGCACGGTGGGTAATTAAAGACCAAGTATTGGTCACCTATCATAAAAATGGTTCCTAATCTCTTGGTGGTGGCACCAATGAATAGGAAACCTCTTCACATTGAGGCTAATATTTTTATTTGTTCTAGGGTCAGTAAATAAAGAGAACAAATCACCTTTATTAATTTTTAAATATTTTACTTGTTTATATGATAGTTTATCTACATAATATGCCCTAGCTTCCTGCCTCCTATCTTTCCATCCCGTTATTTGTTGGGTTATTGAATCTACATTTTTTAACATCTCTTTCATTGAATTTTCCTATTCTTCTTGTTGAGGATTTTGAGGATTTGCAGGATCATTTGTATCTTCTACAAATATTTTTTAAAAAATCAAATCTAACCTAAAACAAACAAAATCAACTTGAAACTAAGAAATTAAAAAAATAGAAAACAATACTTATCTCTTGCACCTCTTCATCATCATGACACCATATTTGCAAAGGAAAAACAACTATTGTTGATGAATTTTGTAGAATGCCTCCTCCTAGAACATGAGCTTGAAAATGAGGGTTTTTGGCTGCAGGTAGAGCAAAAAAATAGACAAGAGAAAATGAATCAGTTTCACCTTTTTTTTTTACTTTTGACATAATGCACTCATGTTATGTAATTTTCAAATTTTTTTTGGAGTTGGCCACAAAAGAGTAACCCAACTTCATGCACCTACCCATTATATTTATTTTTTTATTTCTTGTGAATGTAGGTTTTTCACCAAAAATCAAGCTCTCTGTTCTGCACATGTGGAGAAATAGAAGATTATCAATTTTTTTTTTTTGAAAAATATGAGTGCACTAGATATTGAAGTCCTTGATTCAACAAAAAAAAAAGAAATTAGATACATACAAAAGAAGTTGTGTAATATGGTTTTCCTATGTTTGAATTGTAATTGGTTTGACTTTAAAATTTGATTAAGGAAAAAATATTCAGTAAAACACTATGAAATAAATTGGAAGCATTAGATATCATAGTTACAAATCTAAATTCAGAAAAATAGAAATTTATCCTTCATGGAAGAAGAGATATATGCTATACGGTGAGCGCCACTCCTTAAAAATGGTGTTTACTAAAAAAAACTAGTTTTCAAAGAATTTGGAAAAAGAAGTGCAATATAATTTTTAAATTTTTGAAAAAAAATATATTTAGAACCTATAGAAAAAATGTCACAAATCACTAGTTTGCATCATCTTCAAATTCCTCACAGTTTAGCCGGTATAGGTGCCCGAATGTGAAGATTTAGTTAGAAAAAATTAGTTCAGTGTCGAGTTTGGCCAAAAATTGTAAACCAGTATTGTGGGATCACCCCAATGCTAATTTTTTTCTCACAACTTGTTTTAATATCATCATTATTTGGATTATGTTATGATAAATTGATTATAATAGCAAAAGAATCATCATCTTGACAATCATTTCTATTATCTGATACATGGATCCTATTTGCATGAGGTGTGCTAGGATAACCAATGCTTGCAGCCATGTATCCCTTCATCATTGAATATGGGTATGTGCACGATCATGATGGGCCAAAAAGTGGCAATATGTAAGTGATATGATGGTCCATGTGGCTGATGACTTTTTTTTTACCCAAAATTGATGAAATGAAAAGGATTTTTAAAGGAGATTCTCATCTTTCCACCAATATAAATTATGATTTACTTTGAATTTAATAAATAATTATTATTCATTTTTTATTTGAATTACAACTAAAGTGCTGATTGATAGACTGACTAAGAAACATTTATAACTTTCAAACGGTATCACTTTTTTTGAATCCAAAACATGTGTCACATTCTATGCCCTGTATACTATAGGATTAAAAAAAAAAGGTGAATTTCATGAAGTTTTGACCAAGTTAAGGTGGTGAAACATACAATTTTTTATATTTTTAAAAATTTGTAATAAAAAATTCATAATTAATTATTTACTTGGAAAAATATTACAAAAAAATATGCATCACATGCAGACATGAGTCCTCTACTTATATATAAAATCTTATAAAAAAATATTATCATTTTATTGTGGTTAGGGTGGTCAGATAGACACCTACTTCTTATTTTTTCCCTAAAATTTAAGTACTACTACATTGAAATTCCAAATTTTCACCAAATAGATTTTAAAAAAATAAAATAAAATAAACCTAGTAGTTTATAAACTACATTAAATTTTCTACAAATTCTATTCTTACATATTTTTGAAACAATATAGATAACTTATTCGAATTTTTACATGAAGTTGCCTAACTCTGATTTTTCTGAATTTTTTACCACTTAAGGGCCTATTTTTCTATGATGATCCTGTACATACCCATATTTGGAGTTTTTTCAATATCCATTGCAATTTGATATGTATGATGAAGTGTTGTATGATCTTTATGTCTCAACAAGTAGCTCATTTCTTCATCAAATACACCAAGGTAAAAATACAAACACAATGCATCATTTGGTCTTATACTTTCAACAATGTCACTTAGTATTTTTGTAAATCTAAGATTGAAAGTTGGGACTAACTCTTCTTCTTTCTATATGTTCATAAATTTTTGTCTCATTGAACTTGGATCAATTTTTTCACCAAATTTTTCTATGAATATTTTCATAAACTCATTCCATGAAGAGATAGAAGACACTAGAAAATATGAAAATCAATCTCTAGCATCTTCATTCAAAGATTGAACAAAGAACTTCATGACAACATCTCCATGGCTTATCTCATAATCTCCCATAGAATTTGAAAACTCTTGAAAATGCTGAGATGTTGATTCTAAGATTTTCCCTTTTAACTTTGACAAGTGTTCCCTAACTTCATTATTAAAAGGGTTTGGGAAACCTTGAATACCATTAAAATTTAATGGTTTGTATATTTCCACATAGAAAGGCCTTCTTTGAGGACATAGTTGGAATTGTGGTTGTTGTTGCATTGTAGGATTTAAAAATATATAAAGAAAGTCATAATAACAATCCTTATACAAATATTTATGTGATTCATACTTATCCTACTTACAACCATTAACTCTCAACTTTCTCAACTCCATTTCTATTCGTACTAACACTCACTAATATGTGATCCCACAATAATGGTTTACAATTTTTGGCCAAACTAGACATTGAAATATATTTTTTAACTAAATCTTCACT
The DNA here is from genome assembly GCA_007258455.2 of Sequoia sempervirens. Lineage (NCBI taxonomy): Eukaryota > Viridiplantae > Streptophyta > Pinopsida > Cupressales > Cupressaceae > Sequoia > Sequoia sempervirens. Next base: position 67,653,577 of record VDFB02000017.1, read on the forward strand.
TTCGAGCACCTATAGCAACTAAACCATGAGGAATTTGAAGATGATGCAAACTAGAGTTTTGTGAAATTTTGTCTATGGATTCTAAATATATTTTTTTCATTTTTTTTGGAATCAGATTGCTCTTCTTTTTCCGTCTCCCTAAAAAACTAGTTTTTTTCAAAAAACAACATTTTTAAAAAGTGACACTCACCGTATAATGCATAATTTTTTTTCCATGAAGGATAAAATTCTAATTCTTTCGAATTTATATTTACAACTCTGATATCTAGTGCTTCCACTTGGTTTAGATAATTTTTTATTGAATATTTTTTCTTTAATCAAGTTTTGAATTCAAACCAATTATAATTCAGACATAGCAACCGTATAATGCATAACTTTTTTTGTATGTATCGAAATTGTTTTTTTTTTCTTGGTTGGATCAAGGACTTCAATATCTGGTGCACTAATATTTTTTTATATTTTTTTTAATAATCTTCTATTTTTCCATAGGTGCAAAACAAAGAGCTTGATTTTTGGTGAAAAATCTACATTCACGAGAAATAAAAAATAAATATAATAATCAAATTAAATTTATTTAAAATTATACTTTTTGGGAAGCTTATAATAGGTACTACATACTTGTGAAAAATAAATTTTAAATGAATTCATTTGATCCCCCAAAAGGTAAATCAAAAGTGGTTTTTTATCAGCATTTTGATAGGTGTAAAGGAGACTCTATTATAGGTATAGTTTAAAACTAGCAGGGTTCTATCCAAGGGGGTTTGATTTAAGGTAGTTTGATAAAACCCTCTTCAATTGGAATTCTTTAAGGCTTAAATCATTATATTTTCTAAAAATATGTGATTTCAGCAAAAATCAGTTCCTCCGAGAAATTGTAAACCACTATTGTGGCACCACCAGTTAAATAAGGGAACATAAGTTTTTATAAGAATTTAAAATTGGTTTTCATACATAAGATTATCTTTATTGAAAACCCAAAAATACCTAGATATGTTGTAGTTGTTGCAAAGTTTCTTTCTTGACTGGAAATATTTGTAGATCTAAAATATTTTTTACATCTTCATCAAGTTCTTTTGACAAAGTCGCCACCTTTATTCATAGAGGACTAAACTTCAAACTATATGAAGCACTTTGAAAGATTAGTTTCATATTGGGTCTTCTCCAACAATAGATTCACACAAAAATTATTTTAAATATGCTACAACAAAACCTCTTCTAGGTCTGAAAACTTCAAAGTCTAAACAAGATGTTGAAATTTATCAAATAATTTGACTCTTTCCAAATAGATACTCCTTTGATTTCCAAAACAGAGTCACCAATTTTTTGTGTTTTTTATTGCAATCCCCAACCCTAAGGAAAAACATAATGCCTAAACCAAGGGATCAATAAGTTAAGACAAAGGTCTTGCACTATCAACACATCAGGGATAAAAAAGGCTAATGAACAAGGCTATAATAAGCCTTCTACAATTTGAGCTCCACAAAATTCAGGAGGGTGTTTGTATTAAAATATTGGCACATTTAATGAAACTTGAACTAAATAACACATTGCAGATTTTTTAAATTTGGATGGTTCTCAGATGAAAGAATAAAGAGTGTTGTACATTTTATCACATTTAGGAATGATCCCTTTCCACCTTGAATCCACACTGAGAACATATAATTTAAGATGAATCTTTATCTCAAACACACAAAGAAGTTACATCAAAATCATTCCTAAGCATAACCTATGTGTTCTTTAATCTCCATGAAGATACAAAAACCAAAAATAAGTTAAACATGAAAATGGGAAAGATTCATTAACTTTTTCAATGGTGATTCCTTCTAGGGTTTGCACAAAAGAAACATACTAGACTAGTGCCTTTTCCACAATAGAGTCTAAATAAAATAACATATCTCATAATATCCCAAACATAAAACTATTGACCATTAAGCCAGTATTGCCTTACAATAATGAGGTCTCGTTAGGAAATATCTACAACATTCTTACTAATCCTAAATTCAATACAATATATTCAATATTTAATTCGAGAACATTTAACCCATTCTTTGAATAGGAGCCAATATGTAAACAAAGACCGCATAGAGTGAGAGCGCCTAGAGGTCATTAAATGAGAGAGAATAACTATTGGATGAGCATGAGGTCTACAATATGCTTTGGATTCTCTTATTAGTTCATAATAATGATTGCATGCTACCATCTCTCGATGGACTATCTCTAGACAGATGCAATCACTAGATCTTGAGGGATATAGTAGCCATAAGCCACCCTAGCATTGTTTATTTGATTACATGTACTCAAAACTTGGATATATATAATTATTGGATGTTTGATTTTTCATGCTTATGTGTTTTAATTTGAATGGAAATGAGATTTATCAAATAATCTTTGTAAGACTATTTAATAAATATCTCCATGATTTAGCATGCTTTATGTGATCTAATTAAAACTATTCTAGTTTCTTTTAGATATGACATTGTGATTGACTATGTTATCCTAAATTAAATGCACCTATGATCTAATTGTAGAACATTAAATGCATAAATAATCTAATCTAACAGAACATATTAGATTATCTTGAATAATATGAAACATAAAGTAATGAAAGGTGGAAATTTGTCACATTTCCTCTCTTTAGGGTTTAAGACCTAGAAAGGACAAATTTCACTTTGACTCATGAAAAAACCCTTGAGATATCAATGCAATAGAGAAGGAGATCTTTCAAGAGGGTTGTTCTAGGGGATGAATGTGATCTAATTAGGGACTCAACACCAAGTTTAGTCTTGGAAAATATAATGAAATGTACGATACAATACAAATACCTAATTCAATGCAATGACCTACCAAATGACTTATTAAGCAAGTAAAAAAAAAGTAATAAGATGAATAATGTGCACTTGGAAATTTGGAAGTAACTGGAAGCAACTCTGAAACACTAGAAAATTTGACTTTTTGAGCAACTATGACACATTCACCAACCTAGGTGAAATAGTCCCAGATTTGGATTTTTGCACAAGAGCCTATTTTGGGAAAAAGGGTATCTAAATCTACAAATATATCTAAAAAACACCTATAGTGGGAATCATTCACTACTATTGGTGAATCAATCCCATTTCACTTTTTCAGGAATTTAAAGTTATGATTTGTACTTCGACACCTACTCTTTCCTTCCAACTTAAATTATGGATCCGATTTTGCAAAAATACCAACACAATATAATATAAACTTGATTTGCTAATGGGGGGTTTTCCTTGGTCAAACTCCTAGTTTGGTAATTAAACCTTGATAGAAATAATGAAATATGCATACAAATAGGAATATAAACCCTAGTCTTAAGTGTGTCTAAAGCTATGAAATTTGAAGCACAATGCAATCCTATTCTAATGTTTAATACTATGATGCATGGAAAGAAACATGAAGAATAATGACTCACTTTGAGGGATCTCTATTCACCCAAATGAGCCCTAATGATGCTTATACCTTCCTTAGGCTGAATATAGAGTGATAATGGAGGATGGGATCACTTAGGAAACAAGTCTTTAGGCTAGGCTTGATGGCTAATTGTATCTCCCCAACCATGATCAACCCTTGAAAATGCTAGATCTTGAATGAAAGTGAGCTCGAGGACCTTCAAAAACACTTTAATGTTGCTCTAAGACTTCAAATTTTCTTGCTTTTGAACTTGAATTCTCTTGTTTGAAGATTCTCAATACTTTTTTCTTGAATTTTCTCTTGAAAATTCTTGCTCAAATTGATTAGATGATAAAAATGACTTAGAAACTTACTTATATATGAATTAACACCTAATTGACCATTATTTAGATCTCAAAGGCTGACATTAACTAGAAATTTGAATTAAAATGGTGAATTTATGCTCAAATTTGAGAAAGACCCCAAATGGAAGTGAATGGGTCCCACCTAGGAGGACTCATTTACCCAAGGTGACAAATGAGTCCCACCATAGCTTTTTGAGGTGTGTTTTTGGGGTTTTCAGTGTTTTAAGTGATTTTGTCAAGTTTTTAGGTGAAATAAGCCTTGAGATTTGAAATAATGGGTCTTAGGGGCCTATCAATGATGATTTTAAAGGGTAATTAATGCAAGGGTTCCAAAATAGCTCCAAATTAAGTGTGAAATTGCACTTCTTTCAAGAGTGTACAATTTTCTACACTACATTTAGCCCCCACTTTAGTGCCCATATGACTCTACATGCATATGCAAGGTAAAGGACTCCAATAATAACCTTTGTTTCATAAAAGGATACACATATAAGTTCAATCATAATATGGGAGAATGAATCCCCCACTCTAGATATCTGCAAGACCATAATGTTAGGAACCACATGTCATGGAACATATATTCATTAGTTATTTAAAAATACTCTAATCTAACTTATTTCTATAAATCATATTCAAGGGTAGCTGTATTCCCCATTGATTTTGCTTGCTTTATGGAGCTAGAATCAAGATAGCATTCTAGCCACATTGAATTAGGTAAGTCATATCATAGGGTATTTAAAAGTACCATACCTCATGATGATATAAATTTGATGAGGATAGGAGTAGAATCATTATCCCAATGCAACAAACATCATTGAAAATAGAGCTCTATAACACCCATTATGTTGATTTGAATGAAAGGTACTTTTTAACCCTGATATAGTAAAAACCCTAATTTTAACTTATATAAGAGAAAAAAGAGAAGTAAATTCTAACTATTTTGTCATTTATATTTTGGTAGCTTGAGAGTGATTGAAAAGTGATAGAAGATCTTGTGTCTTCAAGATTATGCACCTATGAGACTAGACGTCCTGCAAGACTAGGTGGCCCACAACAAGCACTATCTTTTTTTGGTTCCACTCTTTAGGGTTTAAGACCTAAAAAGGAAAATTTTCACTAATTTTCACTCAAGAACAAACCCTTGATATCTGAATGCAAAAGAGAAATAGTTCTTATAAGAAGGTTGTTCTAGGGGTTGAATGTGATCTAATAAGGGTTTCTCTAGGCCAAATTTAGACTTTGAAAAGATAATGAAATGCACGATACAATACAAAACCCCAATTCAATGCAATGACCTACCAAATGACCTATAAATGCAAGTAAAAAAGAATAGAAAAGAAATAAGATCAATAATGTGCACCTAGAAATCTAGAAGTGACTAGAAGCATCTCTAAAACACTAGAAATTTTGACTTGTTGACCAAATGGGAGTCATTCACCAACCTGGGTGAATCATTCCTAGATCTAGATTTATGCACAGGAGCCTATTTTGGGAAAAAAGGGTATTTGAATCTACAAATAGATCTAAAAAACACCTAGAGTGGGACTCATTCACCACTATTGGAAAACTAGTCTCATTCTGATCATGTTTCCAAAAATTGTATACTCTTGAAGAAAGAAACAATTTTGCGATTAATTTGGTCCTATTTTAGACACCCTTGCATTAATCAACCCTTAAAAACTACATTTTTAGGCCCCTAATGCTCATGATTTTGGACTTTAAGGCCTATTACACTCACAAATCACACAAACTCTAACAAGAAACATCCAAACCATTCAATTTTTTTGAAACCCAACTCAAAAATCCTTGTTGGGACTAAGTCACCCAAGGTGGAAACTTAGTCCCTTTTGAGGTATTTTCCACTTTTTAATGGGAAAATCACTAACCTAATTCAATTTCTTGAGGGATGTTGGCCTATCAAGTTAAAATAATAAATAATTCAGTGTTAATGCCTATAAATACATGTTTTTTAGGTCATTTTTAATATCTTCTAGTCATTTTTACAAATAAAATTCAAGAGACAAGAGTCAAATATCTTTCACAAGAAGATTCATTAGTCTTTCTATAGCAAAGTTGAAGCTTTAGGGTAGCAAACTAGTGTTTTTGCAAGTCTATAAGCTCACTTTTTGTTCACGATATCACATTGTGCGAAGGGTTGATCTTGGATTCCTATGGTGAATCATGGAGAAATATAGGGTGAGGAGATGCAACTAGGCATGGAATCACACCTAAAGTGGTGATCACACAATACTAGTTTACAATTTTTGGCCAAACTGGACATTGAATTGTTTTTCACTAACTAAATCTTCACCTTCGGGCACCTATAGCAGCTAAACCATGAGGAATTTGAAGATGATGCAAACTAGTGATTTGTGAAATTTTATTTGTAGATTCTAAATAATTTTTTTCCAAAATTTTTGGAATTAGATTGCACTTGTTTTTCCATCTCCTTTGAAAACTAGTTTTTTTTCAATAAACACCATTTTTAAGGAGTGATGCTCATTGTATAACACAACTTTTTTTCCATGAAGGATAAAATTCTATTTTTTTCAAATTTAGATTTGTAACTATGATATCTAGTGCTTCCAATTGATTTCATAGTTTTTTATTAAATATTTTTCCTTAATCAAGTTTTGAAGTCAAACCAATTACAATTTAGACATAGGCAGATTGTATAACACAAAAAAAAAATTGTATGTATCAATTATTTTTTTGTTGGATCAAAAAATTCAATATCTAGTGCACTCATAGTTTTCAAAAATAAAATGATAATGTTCTATTTTTCCACATGTGTAGGACAAAGAGCTTGAACTTCAATGAAAAACCTACATTCACAAGAAATAAAAAAATATAATAATAAAAATTAAATTGATTCAAAATTATACTTTTTGGGAAGCTTATAATAAGGAATAAATACTTAAAAAAAATTTATTTCATTTGATCCCCCAAAAGGTAAATCAAAAGTGGTTTTTTATCAACATTTTGATAGGTGTAAAGGAGACTTTGTTATAGGTATGGTTTAAAACTAGTCGGGTTCTATCCAAGGGGGTTTGATGTAAGGTAGTCTGGTCAAAACCTCTTCAATTGAAATACTTTAAATGGAACCTTTTAAGGCTTAAATCATTATATTTTCTAAAAATATGTGATTTCAACAAAAATTAGAATCTCCTCGAAATTGTAAACCAGCTTTGTGGGATCACCCAAAGACTTGTTTTCAAAGTTATTCCATCTTCCATTTTCTCTCTATCTTCAGATTTAAAGTTTTCATTTCATTTATATTCATTTGAAATGTTGTAGGGTTTCTTAGATTGAATTCTTGCATCATTCAAGTTCCATTTATGCATCTTATTCTAACACATTAGAATAGGGTTTTGTCTTCAAATTTTCCTAGAATTAGACACACTTAGGGCTAGAGTTTTATGCATATTTTATCTCTTCCAAAGTTTAAATACCAACTAGGGGTTTGATCGAGGAAAACCCCCCATTAGCAAAAAAGAATGTTTTGTTTTGTAGTTATTTTTGAAGATTCCAATCTAGATTTATGTCAGAAAATAGAGTACAAACTATGGTCTTTTGCTTCCACTTTCAGATTTGCAAAAAATCCAAAGTGGAATAAGTCATCCAATGGTGACCAGTTAGTCCCACTGCATTGATTTTTCAAGAATTTTTATAGTTTTAGATACCCATTTGGCAAAAGTAGCTTTCTCGACAGTTTCCCTAATCTAGGACTAAGTCACCCAACTTGGCGTAAGTGTCCTAGTTGGATCAAAAAATTTAGAAGTCTCTATAATCTTTAGTCAGATCTTCATCAGTTTCCAGGTGTATATTTTCTATTTAGCATCTTTATTTTGTTATTTATTGCATCTATTTCATCATTTTTCATATCAAACTGTGTTTTCCAACACTTTCCATTTCATAGGAATAACATTAATAAATCATTTCATTTTCAGTTTATTGGATTAAACATCATAACTAGATACATTTCATCCCTCATAACATTAATATTGAGTGTAGACATTATTATTTTGGACCCATTTTCTCTCTTATGTGAAAAATCCTAGAAGTGCTAGAGCATCCTGGATAACATAAATCATTGTCCACATTTTGGTGAAACCAAATTTTGAGCATATTTTCTTTTGATTTCAAGTGCATCCTAGTTTTACCTTGCATTAAGTGTTGCATTATTTAATTTGCATCCTAGGGTTTAAAAAATTGTGTTCATAAAAATCTCATTTAAGCTTGCATTATTGCATTTCATTTCCTTGTACAATAGTGAAATTCATCATTTTCCCTATAGATTTTCTTGGTACTGTACAAAACACATCAATATCCATTAGAAAATTTATGAAAACTTAAAAAATTCTCCTACGAGGACTAATTCACCACCATGGGCGACTTAGTCCCTATGCACATTTTGCATTAGTATTTTCAATATTTTGTTTCTAGTTTCTTCAATTATTGTTTATTAGAGTTAATTTTTATATTTTGTTCAGTTATTTTCTATTACCTTCAAATAATTAGCATTAGTATCATTTAATTTAATGGAAATTATAGATAGCATTAGATTTTTAAAATGTTCATTTTCAACATTAGTTCCTAGTTCATTTAGATCAGATTCATTAGAAAAAGAAAACAAAAATGTTCAACAATAACATGAACCAATAAAACAATGCTTCAATTTAGGAAAACTATATCATCCAAGCCTTTTAGTAGTGATGGCTTCTATAGAGATTCCTCTCTCTGAGCTCATCCACTAAGGCTTGAGATGACAAAGAAAAACCATCCAACAATAACTTATCTCCCAAACCTTTTAGTAGTGATGACTTTGATATGTTAGATGAATCCATTGAGGACATCATCTCACTAATGCCATCCACTAAGGTTTGTTGTGAACAATCAAAAACATAAGATGTCAATGTAATTCAGCCTCAAATTGTCCTTTACCCACCTTCACATCAACCTCAACGTCCTCCTAAACCTAAGTTTCCATTTATCCACCACAACATGATGTCGTTGCACACACACATTACACTAGAAATAATCCACAACCACAAGAACCCACTCCAACATCCTTACCTTTACCAAACCCTATTTTTCCTAGTGCTCCTAACTTAAATTCACACCTTAGGGAGTATGATATTGTTGAGAAACTTAAGAAAAATCCCACTAAGATATCCCTTTGGGATCTTCTTAAGAATTTACCAAATTATTATTCCATGCTCCAAATAGCATTGCAACAAATAGTGGTTCCTCCTGGTACAAACACAAATGATGTGGTAGCTCTTATAAAAGGAATGAATGTAGATAATGCATACATTACCTTTGATCAACTTGAGCTCCCTCCATTAGAATTAAGGACGCAAAATGATGCCTTTATGATAGTTTCTCAATATAATACAATAGGCATCAAATAAACCCTTGTTGAAAATGGCTCTGCCCTCAATGTGTGCAATGTAAAAATCTTAGATAGATTACGTGTAGATAAATCAAAAATGAAACATATTCCTTATCTATTAGAGGATTCAACAATACTAAAAAACAACCAATTGGTGTAATCACTTTTCCTATAACAGTCAGAGTGGCTACCTTGCAAACTCCTATTCATGTCATGCCCTATGGTCTCACATATAATCTTCTCTTGGGAAGGCCATGGATTCATGAAATCCATGTAGTGCCTTTGAATCTTCATTAGATAATGAAATATGTCTATAACAACAAATTTTATCAAGTTTAAATAGGCCCTAAGCATGAGAGTTGTTTACAACTTGAAAAAGGAACAACAAGTCCTCTAAACACATTAATTCCAACATCTCATATTGAACCCCTTGAGGCTAGCAAACAAGAAGAATATGTGTCTAAATTTCTTGATGATGATTGGGGTACATTGGAATTCACACCTTCATTTATGGATGAATACATAGTTACTCAAAAAGAAGATGAAAAACAAGACCAACCAATGGTTATGTCAAATCAGAATTTGGAAGAATCTTCCTAAATATCTACCTCATTCGCTTTGGAAGAAACTACAATATACACAACTAATTTTGGTGAGATATATTATCAACATCCTCCTAACCCAAAGGAAATGGAAAGAATTTATGGGAAAGGCTACATGCTAGTGAAACAATTGTGATACAATGGTAAAGGGTGTGGAAAGAATGAACAAGGAATCTAAGTTCCTATAGAACCTAATATACAAGAAACAAAGACTGGTTTTGGATATTCCTTTTCTAAGACAACAAAAATAACTCAATGACCTTCTTAAATATGAACACCATCACATGTAAACCAAGACCCAACCTTACACTAAAACATCATGAATTTCTTGATATGGATTCCCCACCATCCTGGGAGTATGTTGAAAGTGATGAAGCCTTGAAACAAATGTTAGGTACTATTGATAAACCATCTTCCTCCAAACAAAATGTTACATGTGCTATGATAAGTACCAAGCCACACAATACTAATGATAATGAGAAAACCATGGAACCATGTACTCTTGAATCTCATAACTCAAATGCACTCCCCTTAGGAGATACAATTGATATACCAATGAAAATTGAAGATAAATAAAAGGTCATTAAGATCAGGAAATTCCTTGATGATGAAGAACAAGAGGATACTACAACATTGCTCCATTATTTTCTTGAAATTTTTGCTTGGAAATATTCACATATGCTAGGAATAGACCCAAAGATAGTAAAGTATAACATTTTTCTTGCAAAAAAGCTAAGACTCTTCGATAGAAGATACAAAAGATGAATCCTAAGATACCCTTGCATGTTAAAGAAGAACTTGAAAAACTCCTTGATGCAGGTTTCATTCGCCCTATTGATTATTCTCCTTCGGTCTCAAATATTGTCATAGTTGCTAAACCTGATAATCATATTATGATATGTATAGATTTTTATGAATTTAACAAAGCATCCTTAAATTAAAATATTCCCCTTCCTAATATTGACATGATTGTGGATTCAACTACTAGACATGCTTTTTTTTCATTCATGGATGAATTTTCTAGCTATAATTCAAATCTGCATCAGCCCACAAGATCAATACAAGACAACATTTACAACTCTTTGGGGAACATTTTGTTGGGTTATGATGATTTTTGGATTAAAAAGTGCAGGCCCAACTTATCAAAGAGAAATGACATTGATATTTCATTATTGCATACACAAAATCTTGGAAGATTATGTTGATAACATCCTTTCCAAATCCCTAACAAGACAAGACAATGTTATTGTCCTTTGAAAAATCTTTGAATGAATGCATAAATACAACATGAAAATCAATCTAAAAAAGTGTGTATTTGGTAGTAGATAGTGGAAAACTATTAGGGTTCATTATAACTCATAGAGGCATCGAGGTGGACACAAAAAGTTGATGCTATCATAAACATGCCACTTCTTAGGAACATTTCTCAATTATGCACATTACAAGAATGAATTCAAGCCATCCATCATTTCAATGTCTCCTCTTTAGCTGATTGAACATTACCCTTCACACATTTCCTCAAGAAGGATGTGCATTTTCATTTGAATGAGGATTGTAAATAGGCCTTTGAGAGTTTGAAAGAATAGCTTGCAACTCCACCCATGTTACAGCCCACTATACCAAAAAAACCATTCATCCTCTACATAGCAGCATCAACTCGTGCTTTTGCAACATTGGTGGCTTAACAAGATGACTATGGAAGAGAACATTATGCATATTACATTAGTTTAATTTTAATTGATTATGAAACACAATACACACCAATCGAAAAACAATGTTTGGCCCTTGTATTCACTACTAGTAAGTTGCAGTCCATTATTTACTAAATGCTGAAATACAAATCATGATAAAATTTGACCCTCTCAAACATCCTTTTTAGAAAAATAGACTTATTAGGACATTTATCTAAATGGGTTATGTTGCTGATTGAGTTTGACCTTAAGTTTTTTTTACAAAAATAAATTAAGGGAAAATCCTTGACTGACCACTTAGCTCATGCTCCTCCTCTTGTGTTATCCAGAAATGACTCTTTTCCCAATGATAGTGTTTTGACAACAAATGTTTCTACATGGGAATTATATTTTGATGGATCTAAGTGTAGAATAGGCTCCAATGTTGGAGTAATATTGATTCCACCCAAAGTAAAGTGTATTCCCTTGTCATATCGATTGAATTTATTGTGTACGAATAAAACTGCTAAATATGAGGCCTTAATCACTGGATTACATGTTGCTTCAATCATGGGAATTAAAGATGTCAAGATCTTTGGTTATTCACAATTAGTGATCAAACAAATAAATGGAATCTATCAAGCTAAACATGATAAATTATCAAAATAAAAGGATCTTACAATGTCCTTGTTGAAAAAATTTAACTCATTCACCATTGATAAGATCCCACAAAAATTTAATTGGCATTTGGATGCAATGACAAGTGTTGTTTCTCTTATATCTCCTCTAGATCCTTCAAAGGATATTATATTCACTATTCATCCAATCATGAAACCTTCAATCAATGATACTACTGTTGTTGCGTTAGCAAAAACCAAGGAACTTTTGAGTGAATGGTATGATTCCATATATAACTATATAAAATATGGTACCATTCCCAAACCTATTCCAAATAACACCCTTGCTTGTTTAAGACAATTAGCCACCAAGTACATAATTCTTGTTGATGTGTTATATAGAAGGTCCTTTGATGGAATTTTACTTACACGTCTAAGGATTTTGAAATCAATATGGCACTTGAGCAGGCTCATTTAGGAAGTTGTGGTAATCATTTTGGAGAAAAGACCCTAGCACAAAGACTCATTTTCAATTTGCTTCTACTAGAAAAATATGGAAAAATATTTTTATGCGTATGTTAAACAATGTCACAAATTTCAAGAACATCACAATTTATTTCATTCTCCTGCTTCTGAGCTCTATGCCCAAATCCCTATTTGGTCATTCTTTGTATGGGGGATAGATATAATTGGAAAAATCTCACCACCATCTTTTGTTGGACATATGTTTATCATCATTGCAACTGATTATTTCACAAAATGGGTAGAGGCTATTTCTCTTCGATCTACAACCGCTAAGGACATATGTTTATCATAATTGTTTTTTTTGGACTCCCTTCTGCATTATTCTTTGATAATGGCACACCATTTAAGAATAATGATGTGAAGAAACTTTTGGAGACCTTTAATATTCAACATCATTTTTTTGACACCTTATTACCCATAAGCTAATGGTCAAGTTGAATAAACTAATAAGGTCCTTGAACAAATTTTGAAGAAAAAAATTAATAATAATCACAAGGATTGGAAGACACAATTTTACTATGCACTTTGGGCTTATCGCACAAGTGGTTGATCATCTACTAGAGCCACACCTTATAACCTAGTTTATGGTATTAATGCAATCATGTCCTTGGAGTAAGAAATACTAACATTACAGATTTCTCTCTAAGGTTTTATTGACATTAACACTTATAAGGAAACATGATTACACCAACTTGAGATGCTCAATGAACAATGCATTAACACTCTTGAGCATCTCCAAGCTTATTGCAAAAGGAAACAACACTATTACAATCTCAACATTATCCCTGAAAACATTTCAGAAGGGTAACTTAGTTCTATCTACAAATCAACATAATGTCAATGCCAACCCTAATGAAAGAGGAAAATTTAGTCCTAATTAGTTAGGACCATATATAGTCAATGAAAGCTTTGGGTTTGGTGCATATGTCTTAATGGAACTCGATGGAACATCTCTTAAGGAGACTATAAATGCCACACATTTGCATCGGTATTATGTCTAATCCCTTATGAATAGTATGAATTATAAAGAAGTGTTATTAAAGTTATGCAGCATTACCCTATCTTCTTTCACATTGCTTCGTTCTCGACAAACCAATCATGTGTATGTCTTGAACACTATAGTGGTTATTTTAGTTATAATTACTTTAGGTTCCATGCTATTCAAATTCATTTTGTGTGTTATGATAAGTTAAATTTAATTTGGCATAACATACTCAATCATCATGTTGTATCTAAAAAGAAACTATAATATGTTCTAATTAGATCACATAAGCTATATTAAATCATGAAGACATCAATTAAGTAATCTTGTGAAGGTTATCTAATTAATTGCATTGTCATTTAACATTCAAGAACATTAAGACAAATCATAAAACATCAAATGATCATATATATATATATCCAAAGTTTTATGTACATATCATCATAATATATAACATCACCAAGGTCTATGAGAACTAGACCCCTCGGGCTCTGGTGCTCGTGATTCAGTTGCAGGATGTTAGAAGATAGTCATATGTGATAGTGACCGTGATCCGTCGAACCTAAGTGAAAACTCTAGGCCATGTATCTTTCCAAGGGCCACCTGATGCTCATTTTATATCTACTCCCACTCTTCCTATAGCTATGATACTTCTAACTATAGTCTCTCCACCTATGCTAGAGTCTGTTAGATTGATCTATAGTCTTAGCTCGATGGAGTCATCTCCTGACACTCTCATATGCTTCTCATAGCCTCGTGAATGGTCCCAATTACTCTAAATCATCCTCTATAATGGGTGGGGGCATGTAATCTGGGTCCATCTCCTCCTCGTTGATGGATGTAGGAACTATCTCTATAGTAGCTTGACAGTAGAACTCCTGCTAGTCTCTCATCACTCCTACAAGGTCAAAAAAATACACAATTAGTACACATCATCATGACATATATATATATATATATATATAAAGAGCATAAGTACAAAAGTACATGCATAAAATAAAATATCATCACCTATATCTTGGGTGGGCTGAGCAATCTGAAAATAATCCTATACAAGGGGCATGGAGGATGTGCTAGCCTCTCCTGGACTATGGGTATTGGTGCTTGTTACAGTTGCTTCTCATGAATTCGTCATATAGATGGGAGAGGGATATCCCCACTCATATCAATCCTCATCTACTTCCTCATCACTCTCACTTAGGGTGGCTCCTTCTCCTCATCCTCATCCTCTCCCTCCTAGCCATCATAATCTATATATGCATCATCATCATAATCATCATCTATAACATCAGTGAATATATCTATAGCCCTTTAACATGTCTCCTAGGCCCTATCCTCTCAATCATCTCCCTCACTTGGTAGTGGACCTACATCTCCCATTGGATCATCCATCGGGAATACTAGTGTTGGTTGTGTCACTGTCCACCACTCCTCATAATCCCTTGTGGAACCTTTATCATTTGCATTAGAGATTGGTGACTGTTCATGATCAGAGAAGTCAAAATCACTCCAAGCCATGTGCTCTAGAGTGAGTCGCACTGTATCACCCAGTCTTTGAGCACTCCACATTGCCTTCCTGAAAGTGGATCATGCCTGAGGTGGTATTTGCACTTGTCCAAATTTTTGCATGACTTGATTGTAGTAGAAAGGTCGTACTACATGGTCATGGCGCCCAACCAAAAATCTATCCATCTTCATCCTCCTCAACTATATAGTATGATCTAGCCACTATAGAATCAACTAATAAGGTCTCCAAAATATCTCATCCTCCTCTAGTTGGTCAGATCGTACTCTCCAAAAATGCAAATTACCTTACTACCATAATTTTCCTAGAGGATAGCCGAAATCCTGAGGATACCTAATTACTATTGCACATGGAAAGAAAACTAGTCTGGTGCATGTAATATGATCAAGGAACTACACCTATAGTAGCATGTACTGCACCATTCTATCCACCTCTGAGAATACAAATCTCCCCAAATCATAATATAGATGTGCTAGGATACATCGACCCTAAGCATATACTATGTAATGCTCTACTATCCCTCAAATAAAATGGACTAGTCCTCCCTCAAGGTACATTTCCCACCCATTAGGGATCATAACTAGTTCTATAGTGTGCATCATAATCCATTGAACCATTGGTTCTTGTGAATATAATGACGTCAGCAAATCAATCTACCCTCACCCAATAATCATGAACTGGACCATCTAGACAATACTATAAATCAACCTTTTACTCATGGAAGGTGTGGTCTCTTTGGAAATGTACTCTCTCTCCTCGAATCAAAACATAGATAATCTATTCTATGTCCTCTAAGGAGATCTTCATCTCTCCCCTTGGTAGATTAAACTTACATGTATCTATGTCCCATCACTCACAGGGCACCATCAACATGACATTGTGGTACCTCATGGGAGGCATAAGATATTCCCAATAGATTCCCATAACCTAAAGATGATCTATCTCATGTATTGATAGTTATGGGGATAGATCTCTTAAAAATCTCAGTTGTCTCCCCCTAGTCATTGTCATGATTGGGTGGGTACCTATCGAAATAATAACAATATACTCTAAGACTCATCTAATATCTTCAATTTTTACATTAATCAATATGAAAGTGTACTAAATTCCATCTAGTGTGCTTTCTTAAAGTCCCTAGACAATTTAGAACCCTTTTGGGACACTTCACAAAGAAACATGACACTTTACGAACAAAATGGACACTTTGCGAACAAATGGGACACTTCATGAAAAAAGGGGATAGTTTGCAAAAAATTTCTTCAAGATCCTAAATTAGCCTATATATGCATAAAAATAATTAAATTATTTCATAATCACTAAGCGATGGTAGAAGAATTGACTCACCTCGTGCTGATGCTCATCATATGCCACCTAGTCCCGAAGAATGTCTAATCGTGTAGGTTTGTAATCTTGTCTGCTCAACATTTTACCATCACTCTCAAGCTACAAGAATGTGAAATGTAATAGTAAGTGACCGAATACTTCACTTTTACCTCTTTTAACTATTTCCATTCTTTTTACTATTCATCACACTAGGATTTTTCCTATCTTAAGAATTAATAAAGTAATTTTTATTCAAACCAATATATCAAGTGTTAGGGAACTCCATTTTCAATGTTGTTTGATAAGTTGGAATCATGATTCCTCACCTAAAATCATTGCATGTCTATCGTTATGTAGCATGGTACATGGAAATGTCTTATGGTATAATATTTCTTGTTCGATGTGGCTAGATTGCTACCTTGAGTCCACCTCCATAAAGCAAGAAGAATCAAGGGGGCATACATTTACCCTCAAATTTGATCTCTAGAAGTTAGATAAAAGGATTTCTTTTGGACAACTAACATATTTTTGTCATGGGATGTGGTCCTAATCTTGTGGTTCTGCAAATAACTACACCAAGGGCATCATTCTCCCATCTTTTGAATGAGTATCCTTTTATAGTAAAGTGTATTGCTTAGAGTCCTTTAGATTACATATGCACATAGAGTCATATGGGCACTAAAGTGAGGGATTAATGTGTTACCAAAAATTGTATACTCTTGAAGAAAGAGACAATTTTGTGATTAATTTGGTCCTATTTTAGACACCCTTGCGTTAATCACCTCTTAAAAACTTCATTTATAGGCTCCTAATGCTGATGATTTTGGACTTTAAGGCCTATTCCAATCAGAAATCACACAAACCCTGACAAGAAACATTCAAACCACTCAAATTTCATGAAACCCACCTAAAAAATCCTTGTTGTGACTAAGTCACCCAAGGTGGTGACTTAGTCCCTTTTGAGGTATTTTCTAATTTTAAGTGGGAAAATCACTGACCTAATTCAAATTCTTGAGGGGTGTTAGCCTATGAAGTTAAAATAATGAATAATTAGGTGTTAATGCCTATAAATACAAGTTTTGAGGTCATTTTTTTATATCTCCTACTCATTTTTAAAAATAAAATTCAAGATTCAAGAGTCAAATATCTTTCACAAGAAGATTCATTAGTATTTCTACAGCAAAGTTGAAGCTTTAGGGCCACAAACTAGGGTTTTTGTAGGTCTGCAAGCTCACTTTTTGTTCAATATCTCACATTCCAAAGGATTGATCATGGAGAAATCTAGGTTGAGGAGATGCAACTAGCCATCAAATCACACCTAAAGACTTTCTTTCAAAGTGATTCCATCTTCCATTTTCTCTCTATCTTTAGATTTAAGGTTTGCATGTCATTTACATTTATTTTAAATGTTGTAGGGTTTCTTGGATTAAAGTCTTGCATTAGTCAAGTTCCATTTATGAATCTTATTCTAACACATTAGAATAGGGTTTCTTCTTACTTCAAATTTTCCTAGTCTTAGACACACTTAGAGCTAGGGTTTTATTCCAATTTTATCTCTTCCAAAGTTTAAATACCAACTAGGGGTTTGAATGAGGAAAATCCCTGATTAAAAAAAAAGTATCTTCAATTTTGTAGGTGTTTTCAAAGATTCAAATCTATATTTCCATTAGAAAATAGAGTGCAGACTGTGGGCTTTCATTTCCACTTTCAAATTTGTAGAAAATCCAAAGTGGACTAAGTCACCCATGGTGGTGACTTAGTCCCTGTGCACTATTTTCTAGGATTTTTTATAGTTTTATACACTCATTTGGTAGAAACAACTTTTTGGGCAGTTTCCTTGATATGGGACTAAGTCACCCAACTTGGTGTAAGTGTCCCAGTTGGTTCAAAAATAAAATTTTCTAGAATTTTAGAAGTCTCTGTAATATCTAGTCAACTCTTCATCAGTTTTTAGGTACATATTTTCTATTTAGCATCTTTATTTTGTTCTTTATTACATATATTTCATCATTTTTCATATCATACTATGTTTTCCAACACTTTTCATTTCATAGGATGATCATTAATAAAACATTTATTTTTTAGTTTATTGCAATTAGACATCATAATTTGATACATTTCAACCCTCATAACATTAATCTTGAGTGTAGACATTAGCAATTTGGACCCATTTTCTCTCCTTCTAGGTGAAATACCCTAAAAGTGCTAGAGCATCTTGGGTAACTAGAATCATTGTTCACACTGATGTTTTAGGAATTTAAAGTTTTGATTTTATAATGGGTGTTTGCCTTGGTCAAACCCCTAGTTTGGTAATTAAACCTTGATAGAAATAATGAAATATGCATACAAATATGAATATAAACCTTAGCCTTAAGTGTTTCTAAAGCTAGGAAATCTGAAGCATAATGCAATCCTATTCTAATGTGCAAGAATATTATGCATGAATAGAAACATGAAGAAGAATGACTCACTTTAAGGGATATCTAATCACCTAAATGAGCCCTAATGATCTTTATACCTTCCTTAATCTTTATTTAGAATGATAATGGAGGATGGAATCACTTAGGAAACAAGCCTTTAGGCTTGTCTTGATGGCTAGTTGCATCTCGTAAGCCTAGAATCCATCATGATTCACCGTAGACAACCATGATCAACACTTGAAAATGCTAGATTTTGAATGAAAGTGAGTTTGAAGACCTGCAAAACCACTTTAATGCTACTCCAAGACTTCAAATTTTCTTGCTTTTGAACTTGACTACTCATGTTTGAAGATTCTCAATACTTGCTTCTTGAATTTTCTCTTGAAAATGCTTACTTAAATTTCTTAGATGATGAAAATGACTTAGAAACTTGCTTATAAAGGCATTAACACCTAATTGACCATTATTTAGATCTCAAAGGATGACATCCACCAAAAAATTGAATTAAAATTGTGAATTTCCTACTCAAATTTTAAAAAGACCCCAAATGGGACTCATTCACCCAAGGTGGGGAATGGGTCCCACCTAGGGGGTCTCATTCACCCAATGTGGAAAATGAGTCCCACCCTAGCTTTTTGAGGTGGGTTTTCATGATTTTCGATGTTTCAAGTGATTTTGTCTTGTTTTTAGGTGAAATAAGCCTCGAGATCCAAAATAATGGGTCTTAGGGGCCTATTTATGATGATTTTAAATGGTAATTAATGCAAGGGTGCCAAAATAGGTCCAAATTAAGTGTGAAATTGCACCTCTTTAAAGAGTGTATAATTTTATACACTACAAGTAAACACTTAAAAATTAATTTAAATAATTACTTTAGTATCCAAGACATAAATGATTGTTTGTCAATAATGAAGCAATGCGAGATAACATAGAATGAAATGTAATATCTCTGACACCATTGTTTTATCATTCACACTATTCAAGAAGATTAGAGATAGTATTAATGCAAATGCACAAAATTAATATGTTCTTTAAGAGGAGTGTCATCCATTTATGTTAATGTGTATGCTCTAGACCCATAACTTTCATTAATTATATAAGGTCCTAACTAATTAGGGCTGATTTTTCATTTTTCAATTAGGGAGGCATTGACATTGCATTGATTTTTCAAATAACACCAAATCACCTTTAGTGAATATCCAAGGAATGACATGATCATTGTAACTATGTTGCAATTTTCTAGAATAATCTTGGAGATACTCAAGAGCATTAATGTGTTATTTTTTGAGCATTTCAAGATGATGCAATTGTTGTTCTTTATAAATATTGTCATCAATAAGTCCTTGAAGAGTGATTCTTAATGAAGGAATCTCTAACTCCAAAGGAATTATTTCCTCGGTACCATAGATAAGGTTATAATTAGTATTCCCAGTGTATTTTCTTATACTATTATGATAGGCCCATAATGCATAAGTTAACTGTGTGTGGTAGTCCTTATTGTGTTTGTTTACTATTTTCCATAATATTTTCTCAAGGGTTCTATTAGTTGGTTCAACTTGACCATTATATTGTAGGTAGTGGGGTGTTGAGAACTGATGTTGAATGTTAAATTTTTCTATGAAATTCTTCACGTCATTATCCTTAAATGGTGTCCCATTATCTAAAACCAATGTGAAGGGAAGGCCAAAGTGAGCAATAATGTTTTCCAATATGAAGCAATATATTGCATCAATGATTGTTGAACAAAGGGGAATTTATTCCACCTATTTTGTAAAATAATATATTGTTCTAATTAAAAAGGTATGTCTAGTGGAACAAGGAGGTGAATTTTTTCAAATCAGATCCAATCCCCGTATTGAGTATGTCCAAATAGGAACTTGGGAATGAAGCTTAGAAGTGAGAGCATGAATCAAATTCTATGTTCCTGACATTTGTGACATTTCTTAATGTATTCAAAGAAATTATTTTCTATATGTATCCAATAATATCCTATGCAAATGAGTTTTTGAACTAATTATCTTCCTCCAAAATGACCTTTGCAAGCACCTACATGAGCTTCTTCAAGTGCTATGGGGATTTCAGATTCTTTAAGGAATCTAAGTAAAAGACCATCAAAGGATCTTGAATATAGCATGTTAGCGAGGATTATATATTTAGATGTGAGTTTACAAAGGTAGTCTCTAGTGTTCTTAGTTGTCAGATCAAGAAAGGTACCTTCCTTTAAATAATTAAATATCAGTGTATACCATTCACTAGAGCTTTCCATAGTAGTTGATAATACTTCTTCAACTTTAGATTCTATTGATGGGTTCATAATTGTATGGACAATAAATGTGAAATATTTTGAAGGATCTTGAGGGGATATAAGAGAAGCCACACTTTCCATTGCATTCACATGCCAATTATGTTTACATGGGATGTTATCAATGGTAAAAAAATTGAATTTTTCTAACAAAGTCATTGTGAGATCCTTGTATTTTGATTATTTGTCATGATTTTGTTGATATGTTTCATTTATTTTCTTATTGAATAATTGTGAATCACTAAATATCTTAATGTCTCAAGCTCTAGAGTTAAAAAAACATGTAAGCCAACAACTAATTCTTCATATTTTGTGGTGTTGTTCATGCATTAGAAGTATAAATGATAGGACAAGGGAATAGGTTTTTCTCTAGGTGGAACTATTATAACTCCTGCACCAAAGCCAGTTCTACACTTAGAGCCATCAAATTACAATTTCCATGTTTCTTCATCAATCTAAATAGTGAACACATTCTCATCAAGAAATGCTTCGATATTAGGTAATTCTGGGGAAGAAGAGGCATCTGCTAGGTGTCCAGTCAAGGCTTGTCCTTTAATCACTTTTTGTGAGACAAACTTAGACAAACTTAAGGTCAAACTCAATTAATAACATAACCTATTTAGCTAAGTGTCTTGATAAAAATATTTAATGAAGAGATGTTTTAAAGGATCAAATTTCATCATCAAATGTATTTCAATGTTCATTAAGTAATGTCTCAATTTACTCGTAGTGAATACAAGAGCCAAACATTTTTTCTCAATCATTGTGTATCATGTCTCATAATCAATTAGAGTTTCGCTAATGTAATAAAGAGGATGTACCTTACCATTTTCATCTTGTTGAGCCAAATATTTCATGAGAGCATTGGTCGATGCTACTATATAAAGGATGAATGGTTTGTTTTGCATAATGAGTTGTAAAATAGGTGGAATAGCAAGGTAATATTTAAAACTCTCAAAATATTATTTACAATCATCATTCCAATTAAACTAAAAATTTCTTAAGTAAATATGTAAATGGTAACATTTGGTCCACTAGGGGGGTAAGTGCAAAAATATGGGGGCCAAAAATGGTGCTTAAGTGGCCACTTTTTTTTTAAATCAAGAAATACTGACCTTGGATGTGAAATTGAGGATAGTTACACTCAATTTTGAGATGTAACAAAAATAAGGATCATAGAGCTTTGAGTTTACTTTCTGAACTACTAATTTATTTTGAAAATGGTTGAGATTAAGGGGTTCAAAAGAGGGACCCAAAAAAATTGGTGTTGTTTTTGTTAGAAAAATATAACATAGCAACTTTTGTGGGAACATAACATGATGAAATATTTTTTAGTATTTTTAAAATCACTTCAGTGAGAAATTAGCTAATAGTATGTTGTTGATGCAAAAATTTTGTAATAATTTTTTATTGAATATTTTATTTTTTACTAATTTTCAAAGTGGACACTTCTTAAAAAATATAATTTTGGTCATGCTACCTCTACAAATTTTGGAAACTAATTAATTTTTTTAATATTTGTAGAATGGATTCTAGTTTCTAAAAATGTAATTTATTTGAAATTTTGATGAATGGTTAATTAATAATGAAAAAAACACCAAACACTACTTTTTGCCAAAAATGAGACACACAAACAAAAGAAATTATAGATCAATGGCTTAACATTGTCAAAAAGTGTAAAAAATTACATTGTTGGATAGTGAAGAGAGAGCCTAACATTACCTAGGTGTTCGATTTGTTCAACATTGAAATATGTTTAATCTTGACAGTGAGCACGAACCCAATTATGTGAAATATTGTAGAATTTGTAAAAACATGCCTTTGGTTGTTGGTAAGGACCTCCAATCCTTTGCGTTGGTATTTGAAGGAAAATACAAGGCCCAAAGGCCTAGGTATTCCAAAAGCAAGATATAACATACTCACGTTATAATGCACTCGCATTATAAATCTCTTACGCTATATCTTATTTTTGACATGGTTTTTACATTTTTGTGGTACATGTCTAGGAAGACATAATCCAAGTACATTATAACATGCTTGTGTTATGTCTTTCTTTATGTTAAATTCTATTTTATTGAATGTATGTTTATATATTTGTATGTTTTTATTTACATCTATGCTTGTATGTCATGAATATATGTATGTATGTATGCATGGTTGTATGTATGTATGATTGTATGTATGTATGTATGTATGCATCAATGCATGTATTTATGTATGTAACATTCTATGTACATATGTATATGTATGGTTGTATCTATGTAGGATTGTATGTACATATACATTATGCTTGTATGTCTATTAGTTGTTGGAAATATGCCTCAAACAATACAAGTTGAAACCTCCATTAGAGCCAAGTCGGTGTGACAACTTCAATGTCTGGCCGACTAGCAGTTTGGAACACCATGTTTTGTTTAGGTCATTGTGACCTTGGAGAAGTCTCACCGAATGGTTTCATTTTGGGATCATGTTGCTATGACATTTAGTTCACTATGACCTCTCACTGCTTTTAGAGATCTCTGGTCGATAGGCCATTCTATTGGATATCGAGGAGAGTCTTGGGTGTTTGCTATGAGATCTCACCGATGTATTTGAGTCTCACCGACATTATATTTTGTTTTATGGTCTTTGACATAGCTTATAGTCTATCAGTAAGAAGTCTTACCAATTTAAAAATGTCTCACCAACAAAGGCTCAAGTGTTAGTCATCGGAGTAACACAAAGGATCTCAGAGAGAGGTCTTAGCAATTGGAGGATGTCTTGTCGATAGCCTATGGCTATCAGGGTAACTTAATGGTCTCGGGAAGAAGTCTTGGTGAAGGATGGAATGTCTCACCGATGATGTTGATGTATTTGGTATAGCTCTTGGTGAATAGTGGACATTGGTGTAACTTATATGTGTTCAATGAGATCTCTTAGTGAAAGACATATGTCTTAGTGACATTAGATGGTTTCAGAGTAACTTTTGTGATCTCAGAGAAACCTATTATCAATAAACAAAAGTCTTTCCGACTATTCTTTGGAGCTCAATATGACTTGTGTTCTCATTGGATTAACCCTAAATGACTCGATATATGGTCTCAGCGAAAGACGATTGTCTGGCTAATAAGAACAATAGCATCAGTATAACATATGGATCTTAGTATGATCTCATGGTGACATAAGGATTGTTTTAGCGATAGTCTCCTAACTTTAGTGTAACACAAGATGGCTCATTGGGATGTCTTGGCGAGAGCGATACTCTTGCCGAAAGGAAAACTGAAGCCGATACATGTTGTAAGCTCGGTGAAACATCTTGGCGATAACAATAACTCTTGATGATATCGATATGAAGGTTATGTGGCATCGACGAGACACTATTAGTGTCTCATCGAGATGCCAACACAGTGTGATCTCTTTTGACCATTTGACCATCCTATGTGTAGTCTTGTGGACCAATAGGACAAGCTAAATTTGAATAGTTGGAAGTTTGTTCGTTGTGACAGTTTTGTGAGGAAGCTCAACAAACATGGAACATGGATATACTACATGATTATAGAGTATGATTGGTTGGTTGGTTGGTTGCATCAATGGACTGTTGTGTGAGTTTATGATTAGTGAATGAATTCTATTCTATAATGATTGTAATCTAAAGGTTCTTGTACTAGATTGTTCATTGTGAATGCTGCTGTAAACAAACACTAGAAAGATAAGTCTAACATTTGTATGTAATCTCCATTATTGTAATACAAAGTGATTTCTCTTGGTGTGGTGGGTTTTTCTCCCATAAGGGTTTTCCCACGTATATCTGGTGTTCATATGTGATTGTCATTTCTTTGTTTCTGTTATCTATTTCAAAGTGCATCTTACTTGGATTGTAATTAAAAATTAAAAGTGTTTCTGCATTTCTTCACTATGGATTTGGTGGTAGGAGAGTTGTTTTTGCACCTTGACTTTCCTTACATTAGTATGCATGTATTTATGTATGTCTTTAGAGAGAGGGAGAGACCTAAGAGACAAAGAGTGGTAGAGAGGTAGTGAGAGAGAGAGAATGGGTGGAAGGGAGAGAGTAAGAGAGAGGGAGTGGCAAAGAAGGGGTTGGAGTGGGAGGGAGTTAGCTAGGTAGGGTGGGAGGGATAAAGAGAGAGAGGGGGTGGGAGAGAGAGAATTGAGAGAGAGAGGGGGGGAAGAGAGAGAGAGATTTATGTAGGTAGGGTGCCAAAGAGAGACTTGAGAGTGTGTGGGGGGTGAGAGGGAGATACTTGAGAGATAGGTAGTGAGAGAGAGTGTGAAAGAGGGAGTGGGAGAGAGAGGGAGTGACAGAGAGGGAGTGTGAGAATGAGAGACGTGAGAGAGGGAGAGAGTGTGGGAGGGAGTGACCTTAGAGAGAGGGGGTAGAGTGAGAGGGACTTATCAAGGGAGGGTGGGAGGGGTAGATAGAGAGAGGGGGAGAGAGAGAGAGATTTACCTAGGTAGGGTGCTAGAGGGAGAGACTTGAGAGAGAGGGGGGTGGGAGGGAAAGACCTGAGAGAAAGGGAGAGAGATGGAGAGGTAGTGGGAGGGAGATAGGGTTGATGGTTTAGACTATTCAGTTGAGGGTATAGGGTTGAGGGATTAGGGTTGACAGTAGAGGGTATTGGGTTGAGCATAGAGGGTAGAAGGTTTGAGGGTTTAGGGTTAAAGAGTTTAGGGTTGAAGGTTTAGGATTGAGGGTTTATGGTATAGGTTTAGGATATATGTTTGAAGGATTAGGTTGAGGGTCCAATGTATAGGGTAGAGAGTATAGGGGTTGATGGTTTAGAGTTTAAGGGTTGAGAGTTAAGGGATTAAGGGTCGAGTGTTGAGAATTGAGGGTTCAGGGTTTAATGTTTAGGGTAGAGGGTTTAAGGATTTAGTGTTTAAGGGTTGAGGGTTGAATGTTTAAGGTTGAGGGTAGAGGATTGAGGGTATAGGATTGAGGGATTAGGGTTGAGTGTCCAATGTATAGGGTAGAGGGTATAGGGGTTGAGGAATTAGGGTTTAATGGTTGAGGGTAGAAGGTGGAGGATTAAGGGTTTAAGGGTTGAGGGATTAAGGGTTGAGGGTTGAGGGTTGAAGGATCAAGGTAGATATTTTACTTGGGTTGAAGGGTTTAAGGATTCATGGATTATGGTTGAGGGTAGAGGGTATTGGGTTAAGGGTAAAGGGTAGAGGATTTATGGATTTAGGGTTTAAGGGGGTCGAGGGTTTAGGGTTTAGGGTTGATTGTTTAAGGGTTTAAGGGTTGATGGTTTAGGGTTGATCGATTAGGTTAGAGAGGAAGGAATGGATGGAGGGAGAGATTGAGGGAGAAGTGAGATAGAAAGGAGAGAAGATGACATAGGGTAAAATATATATGATGGTTGAGGATCCAATGTATAGGGTAGAGGGTTGAGAATTGAGGGAATAGGGTTGAGTACCTATAGGTTTTATGGTTTAGGGTATTGGGTTGAAGGTATAGGGTTGAGGGACTAGGGTCAAGGGTAGAGAATCTAAGGTTTAAGGGTTTAGGGTTTAAGGGTTTAGGATTGAGGGTTAAGGATTGAGGGTAGAGGGTTTAGGTTATACATTTGAGGGTATAAGGTTGAAGGATTAGGGTTGAGGGTCCAATGTATAGGGTAGAGGGTAGAGGGGTTGAGGGTTTAGGGTTTAATTTTTTAGTGTTTAGAGTTAAGGGTTGAGAGTTTAGGTTTGTGGGTAGAGGGTTATGGGAATAGGTTTGAGGGTATATAGTTGATGGATTAGGTTAAGGGTCCAATGTATAAGGTAGAGGGTATAAGGGTTGATTGTTTAGGGTTTAAGGGTTGAGGGTTGAGGGATTAAGGTTTGAGGGTTGAGAATTGAGGGTTGATAGTTTAGTGTATAAGGTAGAGGGTAGAGGGTAAAGGGTTTAAGGTTTTATGGGCTAAAGGTTGAGGGTTGAGGGTTTAAGGTCAAGGGTAGAGAATTGAGGGTATAGGGTTGAGGGATTAAGGTTGAGGGTCCAATGTATAGGGTAGATGGTATAGGGGTTGAGGGATTAGGGTTTAAGGTTTGAGGGTTGGTGAAGAAATGGAGAAGCCCAACCTCACAAACTGCAAGAATCACCTACATGCAATAACCTATCATGTGCAAAAGATATTCAGAACCAAAGAAGATGTTATGCAAGCCTCAAGAAAAAATGAATTAAGAAAATATAATAATTACAATGAGATCGATCCTTATGAAGGGGATCAAGAAACCCTAAAGAAAACCTAAAAGGGAAACCCTAGTGTGCACACTTAATAATTAATAAATAAATAAATAATTATTAATGTGCATAAGTTTAGCTTAAGCAAACCAAAAGAAATTAGTGACTAAATTAATTAACCAATATGATTAAATTAATTAAGTGAGATGACTTATTACTCTAACATCCCCCCTTAAGATGAACTTGGGGAGTAGCTAAAACAATAGGAGAAGATGCATAAAACAAAAGATGGGTCTCGACAACAAGGCATGATCAGGTACCCATGTACAAATGCATTGCAAACTAAATCAAATGGGGTAAAGGAGAAAACCATGTGGGAAAAAAAATCCTCCACAAAATAGAATGCAAAAGACAACTAAGTGATAAAGATGGAGGACTCCATAAGACATCCCAAGGACACCATCCATCATAAAGATACATAAATGAACCCCCCCAGAAGAGAGGAATTAAGAGACCACATAGTCCCCCCAAAATGAAGTAGCTCCAAATTTTTTTGAAGAAACCACATCTCTTGAAGGAAGTGAGAGGAAAGAGGCATCATGAATGCAATCTCTAGAGGTGAAGTAGGTGTAGCCCAAGATGTATCCACAAAAGTAGTTCAAGAATAAAGGGAAACCTCCAAAGATGAATGATCAACTATGTCCTCTTACACTAAAATAGAAGAAACCACATCTGTAACCATAGAATTATCAAAAACTACAATAGTAGGTGGAGGAGATAGAATGGAAGGCTAAAGAATTGGATCCAAAGTGAAAACACCAATGTTCAAGAAGCCAAATGTCTCCTCTAAATGATGATTCACACTAGAAGTTTTCTGAACAACTATAGAAATAGAAGCACCATCAGTAGCACAATTCATAAAGGAATATAACCGAGATGAGTGATCCACCACCCTATTAGTAATAACTACTCTACTCTCAAAGTATCTAATGATAAATGAATCAAGTGTGAACTCCATAGATCTCCCATTTCCTCCATGTGTGGTCTGATATATGGAAAGGAGGTTGTTTGTCAAGTGAGGAACACACAAGACATCCTGAAAGGTGTTTTCCCCAAAAATAATAGACCCCTTCCCTCTAACACTCGTGTAAGTATTGTTTCCCATTAAAATAGGAGACATAGTGGAAGGCTTAAAGTAAGTTAACATAGATTGTGAAGATACCATATGATCAGATGCTCTTGAATCTAGAAGTCATTTCCCTGATGTAAGACTTGAAGAAGAAAACAAAGCATTTCCCTTCATATATGATCAAGTATGTAAACTAGTTGTTCCCTTGTCATGCTTCTCTAAAGAAGAATAATGAGGGGAAGAAGATGGTGCATAAATCCTAAAAGGTAAATCAATCTAATGTTTCTAAAGAATATGCTTTAGCTCATCAATGTCCTTCTTATAGCAACTATGTTCTACATGTCTATCCCTCTTGCAATATGCACACAAACTCTTCTCCTTCCTAGATGATTTCCCCTTAGAAGAGGAGGATAAATTTGAGGACTCCTTTTTCTGCTCATTAGATTTGGAATCCTTTTGTTTTTGTTTCTTTCCTTTTTTTGTAAAAGCCTTCTGATCTTTTGGCTCTTGTGATGCAATAAGTTCCTATGATGAAGAGGGATTCAACTTTCCCATGCTAGCCAACTTGGCCTACTCTCGAGTGAGAGAAGATGTAAAATCATCAATAGAAGGATTAGTAAATCTAGTACCAAGTGCATCTCTAGTGGCATAAAAGGTAGATACAAAAACTAAATAATCTAGTCCAAGATTAGAAAGAATGGACAATATCAACTGAGAGTCTTCCTTCTGAACAGCACATTGTGACAACTGCAATCTAAGAGACTTGAGTTTAGTGAAAAAACCCTGAATGGTGTCAAAATCCCTAGGATTTAAGCCAATAAAATCATTCTCTAACTGAAACCCTCTCATAGTATCTTGCTTCCCATGCAAAGAATCCAAAGTAGTCCATATCTCATTTAGTGTAGTGCAAGAATCAACATGAAAAAGAAGATTAGAAGAAAGAGACAAACATAAAATACCAAAAGCTTCATCACATCTATTAAACCATTTTCTCTTTTTAGTAGCACTTGTAGGTTCAGTTTTTGTACCCATGGTTACCCTGTACAACTCTTTGTGCTTCAAATGAATCTCCATTTGTTTTTCCTAACCAAAATAGTTGAATGGAGTAAGAGGTACAATATTAAATGTATCCATGACAAAATGCATTAAGAGAATATAATAATTAAAATGAGATAAATCCTTATGAAGGATATCAAGAAACCATAAAGTAAACCTAAAAGGGAAATCCTAGTGTTCACACTTAATAATTAATTATTAATATCCCTAAGTTTAGTTTAAGTAAACCTAAAGTAATAACTGACTTAATTAATTAAGCAATATGATTAAATTAATTAAGTGGGATGGCTTATTACTCTAACACCCCCCCTTAAGATGAACTTAGTGACTAGCTAAAACACTAGGAAAAGATGCATAAAAGAAAAGATAGGTCTTGACAACAAGGCCTAATTAGGTACCCATGTATAAATGCAATGCAAACTAAATCAAATGGGGTAAAGGAGAAAACCATGTGGGAACAAAACACTTCCCCAAAATAGAATACAAAAAACAACTAAGTGATGAAATATGGAGGACTCCATAAGACCCCCGATGACACCATCCATCACAAAGATACATAAATGAACCCCCCCAAAAGAGAGGAATTAAGAGACCACATAGCCCCCCAAAATGAAGTAGCTCCAAAAAAACTAAAGAAACTGCATCTCCTAAAGGAAGTGAGAGGAAAGAGGCCTCATGAATGTAATATCTAAAGGTGAAGTATATGTAGCCCAAGATGTATCCATACAAGCAAGTGAAGACTAAAGAGAAACCTCCAAAGATGAATAATCAACTAGGTCTTGCTACATTGAAATGGAAGAAACTACATCTAT
Organism: Sequoia sempervirens; assembly: GCA_007258455.2. NCBI lineage: Eukaryota > Viridiplantae > Streptophyta > Pinopsida > Cupressales > Cupressaceae > Sequoia > Sequoia sempervirens. The sequence goes on from VDFB02000017.1 coordinate 67,683,877, forward strand.
AACCATATAAGTATCAACAACTACAATAGTAGGTGGAGGAGATGGAACATAAGGCTCAAGAACTAGATTTAAAGTGAGAGAACCAATGTTCAAGAAGCCAAATGTCTCCTTTGAATGATGAATCACACTAGAAGTGTGATGAACAACTGTAGGAACAAAAGCACCATCAGTAGCCAAATTTGTAAAGGAATTTAACCAAGATGAGTGATCCACCACCCCAGTAGCAATAACTGCTCTACTCTCCAAGTCTCTAATGATAACTACATTAGGTGTGAACTCCATAGATCTCCCATTGCCTCCATGTGTGATCTAATATATGGAAAGGAGGTTATTTGTCAAGTGAGGAACACACAAGACATCCTAAAAGGTGCTATCCTAAACACTAATAGACCCCTTCCCTATAACACTCATGTAAGTATTGTTTCCCATCAAAAGTGGAAACATAGTGTAAGGCTCAAAAGAAAGTGAGCATAGACTATGAAGATGCCATATGATGAGATGCTCCTGAATATAGAATCCATCTCCCTGATCCAAGACCCGAAGAAGAAAAGAGAGTGTGTCCCTTCATATCTGATGAAGTATGTAAACCAACTATGCCCCTATCACAGTGCTTAGAAGAAGAAGAATGAGGGGAAGAGGATGATGCAAACATCATGGAAGGAAAATCAATCTAATGTTTTTGAAGAAGATGCTTCAGCTCATTAATGTCCTTCTTATAGCATCTATGTTTTGCATGTTCATCCCTCTTGCAATATGTACACATACCCTTCTCCTTCCTAGATGATTTCCCCTTAGAAGAGGAGGATGAATCTAAGGACTCCTTTTATTGCTCATGAGATTTTAAATCCTTTTTTTTTTGTTTCTTGCCTTTGCCTATAGAATCCTTATGATCTCTAGGATCCTATGATGCAATAAGTTCTTGTGATGAAGAGGGCTTCAAATTTCCCATGCTAGCCAACTTGGCTTGTTCTTGAGTGAGAGAAGATGGAAAACGATCAAAATAAGGCATAGTAAATATAGTACCAAGTGCATCTATAGTGGCATAAAAGGTAAATACAAAAATTGAATAATCTAGTCTAAGCTTAGAAAGAATGGTCAATATCAATTGAGAGTCTTCCTTCTGAACACCACACTATGAAAACTACAATCTAAGAGACTTGACTTTAGTGAAAAAATCCTCGATGTTATCAAAATCTATAGGATTTAGGTCAATAAGCTCATTCTCTAACTGAAACTCTATCATAGTATCATGTTTCCCAATCAAAGACTCCAAAGTAGTCCATATCCCATTCAGTGTAGTGCAAGACTCAACATGAAAAATAAGATCAGAAGAAAGAGATAGACATAAAGTACCAAAAGCTTCATCACATCTATTAAAAAATTTTCTCTTTTCAGTAGCACCTATAGGTTCAATTTTTGTACACATGGATACCCTGTACAATACTTTGTGCTTCAAATGAATCTCCATTTTCTCTTTTCAAAAAAAGTCCTCCATTTGCAAAAGTTATGCCCAATTACATTAAAGTGCTCTGATTATGTCCAAGAAGCCTCCGATAAGCTCTAGGGGCTAAATTTTTTTTCCCATGGTCCTATGACCAATTAGGGGCCTGAGGATCAAGGTCTGGGACCATAGCTCATTGTCACCCATGTGACCATCGCATGAGATGGGCTAGTGCAGAAGGGGGCTAGGTGCATAAGGACCATAGAAAATCCTATGAAGCTTGTAGGGGCTAAGGCTTGGTGGGCGATGCTTAGGTTGCAAGAACTAGTGACGGATTGGTGGCTAGTCGTCGTTAGGTGGAGGGTGGGTAGTGGTCACCTTTTAGACTGGCCGCATTTTTTTTAAATACATATTTTAATGATTTTTTAATTATTTTTATTTTTCAAACCTCAAACTACATGCCTTGGGTCCGTATAGCCTTGGGGAAAAATAATTTTTCCTTTTCGGATGACTATGTCCAAAAAAATTTGCACTGCAAACTCAATGGCAAGGTCTGTTTTGTCCAAAAATTCCTAGAAAAATAGGGTACTTGTAGATCCACAAAAAAATAACTTAGCTTGAAACCCTTTCACAAAAATATTTTTGTGAGGTAATATCTTCAAAATATGAATAGGAAGCTATGAGTATGGAGCTCTGACATCATGAATAATTTGAGAATCCCAACCTCACAAACCCTAAGAATCACCTACATGTAATAACATATCACGTGCAAAAGATATTTAGAACTAAAGAAGATGTTCTACTAGCCTCAAGAAAAAATACATTAAGAGAATATAATAATTACAATGAGATCATTCACTATGAAGGAGATCAAGAAACCCTAAAGTAAACCTAAAAGGGAAATCCTAGTGTGCACACTTAATAATTAATAAACAAATAATTAATTATTAATGTTCCTAAGTTTAGCTTAAGCAAACCTAAAGTAATAAGTGACTTAATTAATTAACCAATGTGATTAAATTAATTAAGTGAGATGACTTATTGCTCTAACAATTGAGGGTAGAGGGTAGAGGATTGAGGGTTTAAAGGTTAAGGGATTAAGGTTTGAGGGTTGAGGGATTATGGTAGAGATCTTACTTGGGATTAAGGGTTTAATGGTTGAGGGATTAGGGTTGAGGGTAGAGGGTTTAAGGGTTTAGGGTTTAAGGTCTTTGGGTTAATGGTTTAATGGTGTAGGGTTGAAGGTTGAGGGATTAGGGTAGAGAGGGAGGGATAAATGGAGGGAGAGATGGAGGGAGAAGTGAGATAGAGAGAAGGAGAGAAGAGGAGGGAGGGACAAAGATATATGAGGGATTAGTATCCAATGTATAGGGTATAGGGTTGAGAATTGAGGGTATAGGATTGAGGATCTATAGGGTTGATGTTTTAGAGTATTGGGTTGAGAGTACAAGATATAATATTTAACAGTTTAGGGTTGATGTTTAAGGATTGAGGGTAGAGGGTTTAGGGTATAGGTTTGAGGGTATATGGTTGCAGGATTAGGGTTGAGGGTCCAATGTATAGGGTAGAGGGTATAGGGGTTGAGGGTTTAGGGTTTAAGGGTTGAGTGTTGAAGGTTTAGGTTTTAGGGTTTAGAGTTGAGGGTATATGGTTTAGGGTATATGGTTGAAGGATTAGGTTGAGGGACCAATGTGTAGGGTAGAGGGTATAGGGTTAAGGGATTGAGGGATTGAGGGTTGAGGGTTGAGAATGGAGGGTTGAGGTTTTAATGTATAGGGTATATGCAAGAAGGTACATAGGGTTTAAGAGTTTAAGGTTTAAGGTTTCTGGTAGACGAATGAGGACATAGGGTTGAGGGATGAGGGTTGAGGGTCCAATTTAGAGGGTAGAGGGTATAGGGGTTGATGGACCAGGGTTTAATGATTGAGGCCTGAGGGTACAGGGTAGAGGGTTTAAGGGTTGATGGATTAAGGGTTGAGGATTGAGAGATTAGGGTAGAGAGTTTACTTGGGTTTAATGGTTTAAGGGTTGAGGGATTGGGATTGAGGGTAGAGGGTAGAGGGTTTAAGGTTTTAGCGTTGAAGGTATTTGGATTGAGGTTTTACAATTTAGGGTTGAGTGTTTAAGGGTTTAAGGGTTGAAGGATTAGGTTTGATGGATTAGGTTAGAGAGGGAGGTATAGATAGAGGGATATATGAAGGGAGAAGTGAGATAGAGAGGAGAGAAGAGGAAAAAGGGATAGAGATATATGAGGGTTGAGGATCCAACATATTGGTTAGAGGGTTGAGAATTGAGGGTATACAGTTGAGGACCTATAGGGTTGATTGTTTAGGAAATTGGATTGAGGGTATAGGGTTGAAAGATTAGCGTTGAGGGTAGAGGGTAGATGGTAGAAGGTTTATGGGTTTATGGTTTAAGGGTTTAGGGTTGAGGGTTAAGGGTTTATGGTTTAAGGGTTTAGGGTTGAGGGTAGAGGGTTTAGGGTATAGGTTTGAGGTTATATGGTTGAAGGATTACGGTTGAGGGTCCAATGCATATAGTAGCGAGTATAGGGGTTGAGGGTAGATAGATTAAGGTTTGAGGGTTGAGGGATTAAGGGTTGAGGGTTGAGGGATTAAGGGTTGAGGGTTGAGAATTTAGGGGTGAGGGTTTAATGTATAGGGTAGAGGGTAGATGTTTTAAGGGTTTAAGGTTTAATGGTTCAGGGTTGAGGGTTCAAGGTTGAGGGTATAGGGTTGAGGTTATATGGTTGGGGGTCAAATGTATAGGTTATAGGGTATAGGGGTTGAGGGATATGGTTTAAGGGCTGAGGCTTGAGGGTAGAGGGTAGGAAGATAAGGGTTTAAGGGTTGAGGGTTTACGCATTAGGGTAGAGATTTTACATGGTTTTAAGGCTTGAGGGATTAGGGTTGAGGGTAGAGGGTTTATGGTATAGGATTGATGATATATAGTTGAAGTATTAGGGTTGAGGGTGCAATGTATAGGGTAGAGGGTATAGGGGTTGATGTTTTAGGGTTTAAGGTTTGAGGGTTGAGGGTTGAGAATTGATGGATAAGTGTTTAATGTATATGGTATATGGTAGAGGATATAGGGTTTAATGGTTTAGGGTTTAACAATTTAGGTTTGAGGGTTTAAGGTTGAGGGTAGAGGGTTGATAGTTTAGGTTTGAGGTATTACAATTGATGATCCAATGTATAGTGTAGATGGATTAGGGTTTAAAGGTTGATAGTTGAGGGTAGAGGGTAGAGGGTAGAGGGTTGAGGGCTGAGGGTAGAGGGTTTAATGGTTTAAGATTTTAGAGTTGATGTTTTAGTGTTTAGGGTAGACTGTTTAAGGGTTTAAGGTTTGAGGGTATAGGGTTGAGGGATTAGGGTAGAGAGGGAGGGATGGATGGAGGGAGAGATGGAGGGAGAAGTGAGATAGATAGGAGAGAAGAGGAGGGTGGGATAGAGATATGTGAGGGTTGAGGATCCAAATATGTGTTGGTGTAATGAATTATTTAATTACACTTTAGCATAAGTTTACTTAGGCATATTTTATTTCCTAGGTTAATTATTATCCTTATATTTGAGTTGTCTTTTTGCTCTTTGTGCTTCTTCAGGTTTTGGATTAGGGAGATGGCTCTAGATTTAGGAGGATATCATCATATGGAATCTTCATAGTCTATGTTCACTTCCTCTGAGCCTTGCACTATATCTCCCATTTTTACGGGAAAAAACACATACATGAGTGTTATAGGGAAGGGATCTATTAGTTTTGGGGACCACTCATTTTAGGATGTCTTGTGTGTCCCTCACTTGACAACCAACCTCATTTCCATTTATCAGATCACACATGGAGGCACTAGGAGATCTGTTGAGTTCACACCTAATTCGGTTATCATCAGAGACTTGGAGAGTAGAGCAGTTATTGCTACTAGGATAGTGGATCAGTCATCTCGGTTATATTCCTTCAATGATTTTGACATTGATGGTTCTTTTGTTCCTACAAAAGTTCCTCACACTTCTAGTGTGCATCATCATTCAGAGGATATATTTGGCTTCTTGAACATTGGTGTTCTCACTTTGGATCCTATTCTTGAGCCTTCCATTCCTTCTCCTCCACTTCCTGTTGCTATTGTTGTGGTTATCGATGTGGCTTCTTTTGTTTCAGTGCAATAGGATCCTATTGATCATCCATCTCTGGAGGCTACTCTTGAGTATTCACCTACTTTGACTTCTTCATTGGTTGAGGTCACACCTACTTCACCTTCAAAGATTTCATTCATCCGACCTCTTCCCTCACACTTCTTTCAGGAGATGCAGTTTATTCAGTCTTATTGGAGCTACCTCATTCTGTGGAGCTATGTGGCCTCTTTCTTCCTCTCTTCTAGGGGGGTTCTTTCATGTATCTTTGTGATGGATGCTATCCTTGGGGGGTCTTATGGAGTCCTCCATCTTTTATCACTTAGTTATTTTATTGCATTCTATTTTGGGGAGGAGTTTTGTTCCCATGTGGTTTTCTCCTTTACCCTGTTTGATTTAGTTTGCATTGCATTTGTAAATGAGTACCTGATTAGGCCTTGTTGTCAAGACTCATCTCTTGCATAATAATTTTCTTCTCCCTAAGTTTCACTCATGGTGGGGTATTGGTGTAATTAATTATTTAACTACACTTTAGCATAATTTTACTTAGGCATATTTTACTTCCTAGGTTAATTCTTATCCTTAACTTGTTGAGCTTTCTTTTTGCTAAATATAAGATTAGGGTTGTGCATGATTGCCTTCTTGAAAGATTTTGTATTATTTGTAAAATTATTACTTTCAATAATCAGAATTCTAATTTTTTGCTTGCACAAAATTTGCTCTGAGGGTTTATAGAACATCTCTTCTTTTTTGTTTTGAATATCTATTGCATGTGATAGCTGATTGCTTGCAGGTGATTCTTGGGGACTATGAAGTTGGTTTTTCAAAATTTACAAATGTGATAGAGATAGAGATAGAGATATGGGAGGGATAGAGATAGATAGGATAGAGATATATGAGGGTCGAGGATCCAATGTATAGGATAGAGGGTTGAGAATTGAGGGTATAGGGTTGACGACCTATAGGGTTGATGGTTTAGGGATTAGGGTAGAGGGTAGAGGGTAGAAGGTTTAATGGTTTAGGGTTGAGGCTAGAGGGTTAAGGGTATAGATTTGATGGTATATGGTTGAATAATTAGGTTTGAGGGTCCAATTTATAGGGTAGAGGGATTAGGGGTTTAGGGTTTAGGGTAGAAGGTAGATGGTTTAAGGAAACTAGGTTGAAGGTTTAGAGATTAGGGTTAAGTGTTTAAAGGTTTATGGTTTGAGGGTTTAGGGTTGAGGGTTTAGGGTTAAGGGTATAGGGTTGAGGGATTAGGGTATAGGGATTAGGTTTGATGGTCCAACTTATATGGTAGAGGGTATAGGTGTTGAGGGTTGAGGGTTTAATGGTTGAGGGTAGAGGGTAGAGGGTAGAGGGTTTAAGGGTTTATGGTTGACTTTTAAGGGTTTGGGGTTTATGGTTAATGGTAGAGGGGTGGGAGAGAGAGGGAGGGTGTACACACAAGTAAATCCTTGCTTTTTTCTAAATATTTTACGTCCTTAATTAGAGGGTGCCTTTGAATTTTTTTAGATTCTAATAAATAGAATTTCTCTTACTGATTTACCAATAGCTTGCAAATTCATCAAAATTGGCAACCTAACTTGGCCTGTTTGAAAAAATGGGTCCAAGAAATGGGGTCTCCTGGTGATGTTAATCACCATGAGACCCCATTTCTTGGACCCTTATTTTCAAACAGGATATTACATTTCCAAATTCACCAAGTTGGCAAACTAGTGGTCCCACTAGATTTCTATTTCAATGAAATTGGTGACCTAACTTGGCCCATTTGAATAAATGGGTCCAAGAAATGGGGTCTCCCTATGATGTAAATCATAGGGAGACCCCATTTCTTGGACCATTTTTTCAAACATGCCACTACATTACCAATTTCATCAAATTGGAAACCTAAGGGAGAGAGATGGAGGGAGTGAGAGAGAGAGAGGAAGAGAGGGTAGAGGATTGAGAGAGAGATAGAGGGTTAAGGGTAGAGGGTAGAGGGTTTAAAGATTTAAGGGTAAAGGGTAGATAGGATAGAGATAGAATGAGTGAGTGAGTGATAGAGAGAGACTTGAGAGAGGGAGAGGGGGTAAGAGAGAGATACTAGAGAGAGGGAGGGTAGAGGGTTTAAGGGTGTAGGCTAGAGGGGATAGAGATAGAAGGAGTGAGAGTGAGAGAGAGAGACTTGAAAGATGGAGAGGGGGTAGGAGAGAGAGACTTGAGATAGAGGGAGGGGGTAGGAGGGAGTGGGAGATAGACAAACAGTAGAGGGTAGAGGGTAGAGGGTTTAAGGGTTAAGGGGAGAGGGGAGAGAAATAGGAGTGCATGAGTGAGTGAGAGAGACTTGATAAAGGGAGAGGGGGTAGGAGAGAGATACTTGAGAGAGAGAGGGAGGGAGTGGGAGAGAGATAGAGGGTAGAGGGTATATGGTTTAAAGGTAGAGGGTAGAGGATAGAGAGAAAGACAGAGAAAAGAAAGCTATAAAAAATAAACTTTCTCATAATGCGAGTGTGTTTTGAAGTAGTAGAGATATGGTCATTTGTTTAGCAAGACATAACATGCTCACATTATAATGTGAAAGTGTTATAATGTGAGCATGTTTTGTCTTGCAATAAAAATGGTAAATAAACTCAATATACCCATGATGTCTAGGCCCACATTGTGGATATTCTCCCGGTTATGTGCATGTTCCAATAAAAAAAATATTTTTGATGCTTTTGTGAAGTGTGCATGCAATTTTTTCACATTCGGCCACCTTTTTCATGATCTTTCCACCAACTTTACATGAAATAGCAAAATTATCATGTTGAAAGGAATATATTATGAATTCAAGTTTGAATTCCATTCAAGAGTGATATAAAATTGAAGTTTGGAGGTAAAGAAGATTTTGAAAAGGTCAAATTGTTGAGGAGTTTGAAAAAAGAAGCAAACTCTACATAATTGGGCAGAACTCTTTCATTCGAAACTTTGGTTTTTTAGGTATGTGAAGTCTTTACACAATTTTTTCATTCTATTTTGGCTTTATTTGATTTTGTTATTTTGAATATTCCATACATTAATCATTATTTTTTTGTTATTATAACCTTAGCTTGTCAATGGATATTTTAAATTACACAATTCTTTAGACTTTCCAATTACATCTTTAAACCACAAATCTTTGAGGCATTTTGTTAAAAAAATGACCTACCTTGTGTATGCTTCCACATTTTGTATACACATATATATGAAATGAGTTATAAGTAAAATAATACATCTTTTTTCAATCCTTTACTATAGATGTGAAAACCCCTCTCCAAAGCTTTCATTTTGGTATAGGCATGGGAGATGTTGGAAAATGTAGTGAAATTTAATTTTACACCTAGAAATTGCATATGCTTGAAATTTATAAGCATTTTCAAAAAATCTATTTTGTGCATACCCTGCAATCATTCCAGTCCATGAGGACATATCTCATTGAGGTATTTTGTCAAACAGTTATACCAAGCAATTGATTGCCTTGTCTATGCTACCAAATTTTCCATACATGTCTACCAAAGTATTTTATCAAACAACATAAACAAGGAAATCAGTTATTTGAAGAAATGCATCAAAGAAATGGGGTCTCATGGTGATGTAAATTTTTCCAAACTTTTGATTGCATTATCTATGAAACCAAATTTTCCATACATGTCTCTACAAAATTGGAATATACTCCTCCCACATTGATAGATTTTTTAAGCTATTTTGGTTTTCATCTCTATTTCTAAATTTACCTCATCACTAAACTTACCTCATCACTAATGTTGTGATAAATTTTAAATTTTCCCTTGATTAGTCTACCTACAAAGGATTGTAACCCTTCTCTCCACTATTTCAAGACTCTTTATTCAAGGAGCCTACATTAGCAACATGGGGAAAGGTGAAACCTATCTTCCAATCTTGGCATGCCACAAGACCACATTTATTTAAGGCATTGGATCCAAAAAAACATGTGACAAGCTAGTGATCTCACTAGCTTACCAATTTAGAAGGGTTGACAAGGTAGGGGAAGCGTGAAAAAATTCCTCATAGAAATGGGGTCCCATATTGATGTACCACTAGCTTGCCAATGCAGTAGGGTTGAAAAGGTAGGGGCAATGTGAAAAATGTATCATAGAAATGGGGTCTCACGGTGATGTATCAATGCGGTAGGGTTGACAAGGTAGGGGCAGCGTGAAAAAATTCATCATAGAAATGGGACCCTACTGCATTGGTACATCACCGCGAAACCCCATTTCAATGATTCATTTTTTCACACTGCCTCTACCTTGTCAACCCTACCACATTGTCAAGCTAGTGAGATAATCACCGTGAGAGCCCATTTCTATAAGGAATTTTTTCATGCTTCCCATACCATACATCATCGAGAGACCCTATTTCTATGATGCATTTTTTCATGCTACCCCTACCTTGTCAACCCTACTGCATTAGAAAACAAGTGAGCTAATAACCATGAGACCCCATTTCTATGAGGCATTTTTTCATTCTATGCCTACCTTGTCAACCCTATTGAATTGGAAAGCTAGTGAGATAATCACCATGAGAACCCATTTCTATGAGGCATTCTTTCATGTTTCCCCTACCTTGTCAACCCTACCGCATTGGAAAGCTAGTGAGCTTGTTAATGCAAAAAGGTTGACAAGGTAGGGGAAATGTGAAAAAATACCTCATAGAAATGGTGTCTCATGGGGATCTATAGGGTTGAAAAGGTAGGGGTAGTGTGAAACAAATCCTCATATAAATAATTTATCATAGTGATGTACATCACCATGAGACACCATTTCTATGAGTAATTTTTTCATGCCGCCCCTACCTTGTCAACCTTGCTATAATTGACAAGCCAGTGATCCCACTAGATTGCCAATGCCCACATGATTTTTTTGATGGAATTCCTTAAATAGATGTGGTCATTTGGAATTATTAAATTTCAAGATAGGCTCAAAATGGAAGCATGGATAAGGCATGCAAGTTTTTTGACAATAATGTTTTCATAGACATGTATTCAAAATTTGGTAGCTCTGGCAAGCTAGTGAGCTCACTAGCTTGTCAATGCAGTAGGGTTGCCAAGGTAGGGGAAGAATGAAAAAATTCCTCATAGAAATGGGGTCTCATAGTAATGTACATCACTATGAGACCTTATTTCTATGAGGAATTGACTCATGTTTCCCCTACCTTTCCAACCCTACTGCATTAGCAAGCTAGTGAGCTAACTAGTTTGTCAATGCGGTAGGGTTGACAAGGTAGGGGAGCATGAAAAAATGCCTCATAGAAATTGGGTCTCATGATTTGCACTTGGAAAAAACTAGATTGTTAATGTGGTAGGGTTGAAAAGGTAGGGAAAGCATTAAAAAGTGCCTCATATTAATGGGGTCTCATAGTAATGTACATCACCATGAGACCCCATTACTATGAGGCATTTTTTCATACTGCCCTTACCTTGTCAACCCTACCGCATTAACAAGCTAGTGAGCTAACTAGCTTGCCAATGCTCAAATAATTTTTTTGATGGAATAAATTAAAGAAATGTGGTTATGTGGCATGACTTGATTTCAAGATAGGCTAAAAATGGAAGCATGGACAAGCCATGTGAATGGTTTCAAAATAATTATTTTGTAGACATGCATGCAAAATGTGGTAGCATTGGTTTGCTAGTGAGCTCGCTAGCTTTCCAATGTGGTAGGTTTGATTAGGTAGGGATAGTGTGAAAAAAGTGTAATAGAAATTGGGTCTCATGGTGATGTACATCACCATGAGAAAATCATCATAGAAATGGGGTCTCACGATGAGCTTGTCAATGCGACATGGTTTTCAAGGTAGGGGCACCCTGAAAAAATACCTCATAGAAATGGGGTCTAATGATTATGTACATCACCATGAGACCCCATTTCTATGGGGAATTTTACCATGCTACCCCTACCTTGTCAACCCTACCGCATTGACAAGTTAGTGTTTGGAAGGCTCACTAGCTTGTCAATGAAGTAGGGTTTACAAGGTAGGGGAAACATGAAAAAATTCCTTATGGAAATGAGACCCCATTACTATGAGGCATTTTTTCATACTGCCCCTACCTTGTCAACCCTACTGCATTGAAAAGCTAGTGAACTAACTAGCTTGCCAATTCTCACATAGTTTTTTTGATGGAATGAATTAAAGAAATGTGGTCATGTGGCATTCCTTGATCGTAAGATAGGCTCAAAATGGAAGCATGGAAAAGGAATGTAAATGGTTCTAAAATAATATTTTTGTAGACATGCATGCAAAATGTTGTAGCATTTTCAAGCTAGTGAGATCGCTACCTTGCCAATGTGGTAGGGTTGACAAGGCAAGTGCAGCATGGAAAAATTCCTCATAGAAAAGGGTTCTCACAGTGGACACACCGTGAGAACCCTTTTCTATGAGGAATTTTTCCATGCTGCACTTGCCTTGTCAACCCTCACCACCATGAGAACCCATTTCTATGCAAAAAAATTTCACGCTGCACCTACCTTGTCAACCCTCCTTGCAACATGAAAAAATTCTACATAGAAATGGGTTCTCATGGTGGTGTACACCACCATGAGAACCCATTTCTAAGCAGAATTTTTTCACCTTGCACCTACCTTGTCAACCCTACGACATTGGCAAGTTAGTGAGCTTGTCAATGCGATAGGGTTGACAAGGTAGGGGCAGTTTGAAAAAATTCCTCATAGAAATGGGTTCTCATGGTTATGTACATCACCATGAGAGCCCATTTCTATGAGGCATTTTTTAATGCTACCCCTACCTTAACAACCCTACTGCATTAACAAGCTAGTGTTTGACAAGCTCACTAGATTTTCAATGTTGTAGTGTTGACAAGATAGGGGCAGCATGAAAAAATGCCTCATATAAATGTTGCCTCGTGGTGGTGTACATCACCGCAAGATTCGATTTCTATGAGGAAATTTTTCAGCATGAAAAAATGCCTCATATAAACGTTGTCTCGTGGTGGTGTACATCACCGTAAGACTTGATTTCTATGAGGAACTTTTTCATGCTGCCCCTACTTTCTGAACCCTGTAACATTGACAAGCTAGTGAGCTTTCTAGCTTTCCAATGCTCATATGATTTTTTGGATGGAATGAATCAAAGAAATGTGGTCATGTGGCATGCCTTGATTGTAAGATAGGCTCAAAATTGAAGCATGGACAAGGAATGTGAATTTTTTGACAATAATATTTTTGCAGAAATGTATGCAAATTGTGGTAGCATTGGAAAGCTAGTGAGTTCACTAGCTTGTTAATGCGGTAGGGTTGGCAAGGTAGGGGAAACATGTAAAAATTCCTCATAGGAATTGGGTCTCATAGAAATTTACATCACCACGAGACCCCATTTCTATGAGGAATTTCCTCATGCTACCCCTACCTTGTCAACCCTACTGCATTAACAAGCTAGTGAGCTTTTCAAACACTAGCTTGTCAAGGTAGTAGGGTTGACAAGGTAGGGGTAGCATGAAAAAAATTCTCATAGAAATGGGGTCTCATGATGATGTACATCACTGTGAGACCCCATTTCTATGAGACATTTTTTTACATTTCCCCTACCTTTTCAACCCTATTGCATTGGAAAGCTAGTGAGCTCACTAGCTTGCGAATGATCAAATGATTATTTAGATGGAACTCCTTAAATAAATGTGGTCATGTTGCATGCCTTGATTGCATGATAGGTTCAAAATGGAAGCATAGACAAGGCATGCGAATTTTTTGACAATAATGTTTTTGTAGACATGTATGCAAAATGTGTGAGCATTGGAAAGATAGTGAGCTCACTATCTTGTCAATGGCATAGGGTTGGAAAGGTAGAGGAAGAAGGAAAAATTCCTCATAGAAATGGGATCTCATAGTAATGTACATCACTCTGAGACCACATTTCTATCAAGCATTTCCTCATGTTTCCCCTACCTTGCCAACTCTTCCACATTCGCAAGCTAGTGAGCTCACTAGCTTGTCAATGTGATAGGGTTGACAAGGTAGGGGGAGTGTGAAAAAATTCCTCATAGAAACATCATGAATATTCTTGGGTTGAGAACATCGAATGCTTCAAGTGAAAAAAATATTGTGAAGAATATAATGGATGCTTATGAGAGTGTGGGTAAGACATTGCACTCAAAGGATAGTAATGTGAATTGATGTGTCATTACATCGACTTTGGTAAGTAGTCAAACAAGATCTCATCTCATTAGAAAGATGAGTGAACAATTGAGACTTAATAGAAAAACACTATCAAGAGCCATTCAAAGGAAATAGAGAGTTTAGGGAACTGATTCAAATGAATTATGGGCATTCTCGGGGAGACTCCGATGGAAAGATAAACTAGTTGTTGAAGCATTGTGAGAACTAATTGAAGACTAATGGAAGAATAACACAAGGACATATTCAAATCAAAGGGATGCAAAACTTGTTGAATCGGTAGTTGGTGTTGGTGTAATTAATTACTAATTACACTTTCCATAAGTTTACTTAGGCTTTATTTAATTCCTAAGTTATAGGATCTTATCTTTATCTTTTGAGCTATCTTGTTGCTCAAGATAAGATTAGGTTTATGCATCTTTGATTTTATAAAGCAAGTCATTATCTTGTAATTATTGAATTCCTGAATAATAATGTTGCACATCTTTTTGCAATATCTCTGCCTTTTCTCATTTTTCTCTTATGTGGAAGGTTATTCTGGTTTGTAAATCTGATCTTGGTTTCTAACATGGTATCAGAGCCTTGATTTACAGCCCCTTCTCAGATTTTGGAGAAATTCATTACAGAGCACATTTGGGGTTCCTCAAGGGTTTCATGCCTTGAGCTTATTTATGAAACATTTTGGATCAAATCTGAGCATTCCATTGAATCCAGAGCTACCGGAACAGTCAGGTTTGCCTTTCGTTTCATCAAAAAATGCCTTTGTTTGCCAGATCTACGAAGATTTAAAGTTTATGAGGGTTTCCAGATCCAGAGCGTACCTAAAATTTTGGAGTGTTTTTAGCCCAAACGGACCTCACCATTGCATTCAGAGCACCCAAAAACCCCAAAATCAACTGTCAAATCATCAAAATCGGACATAGTGACTCCTGGAGGTAATTTTTTTCATTTCTGGGTCATACGGCCTAGTACGGCACACAATTCAAGAAAAAAATTAAAAAACCAGAGTTTATGGGCAATGCCGTCAGTTAGCCACTAGCAGTTAACCGTTAGTGGTTAATGCTAGCAGTTAATGCTAGTGGTTAGCCTAGCCGCCAGGCTTAACTCCAAACCCTTTTGGAGGAGTTTTGGTATTTTGGGCATAACTTTGCGTCCGAACTCAGATTTTTGAAAACAAAATATCATCGAAAAGCTGGTTCTAAGAAATTTCCAGTGGTGCTATTTATTTTATGTTATTTTATTGTTTACCTACATTTATTACTGTTTGAAGTCAGATGTGTATTTTGGGCTTCCAAGCTCATAACTCTTTGCCACGATCTCTATTTTTTGTCTTCTTTATGGCGTTGGAAAGGTATTAAGGAGCTATATCTTGTTGTCCCTTCAATTTTTTTGTATCTATCCCAAGTTTTTTGTTATTCTAGATTTGTCCTGATGGGTGTTTTGGAGATTACTTGGATGTTTTGGTAGTTGGAAAGGTGAAAATTGAACATTTGCACTTCATTTCAGTACCACTTCATATTATTTTCTATTTTTGCACATTTAGGATTCTCTCCTTTTACAATAGTTGGGTTATTGTAATAAAAGAACTACGATAAAGTTCTATTTAGGGGGTTTCTTGCATAATAAATCTAATTAGAGTGTAGTTTTCACTTTGTTCTCCATATCCATTTTGTTCTGATGGAAAATCGTATGGGTTATCTGGTCTCTTAGTTTCTTTTGGCCATATTCTTGCTTTAGCTTGACACATATCAGATTCATTGGTTCACACTTCAGATGGGAGATTATGTTTCTTGATCCTCATTGGTTCAGATTCTTCTTAGTTTAAGGGTCATGTTTTTATGGTTATTGTTCCAGAGTCTATTTTTGGTACTCCTTCCCATGGAAGAGTTTCTGTCATAGTTTGGCATTGGCATCAAGATACACAGCTTCTAGATTCTATCATCATCTCATCTACTGTTGTGTCACAGATTCCAGAGTTGTTCTAGTTTGTGAGTTTTCCAGTGTTCCGTGGCATCGGGTCTGCTGTTGCTTTATCATGATTCCTTGAGTCAATCAGTGACTCTCATCTCATTTTAGTAGTAAACAAAAGTATCTTTCCTTGCTTTCCAGTATCAGGTTCCAGTGCTTCTTTGCAGCAACTTCATCTCATTGTAGGGGGGTTTTGTCCCACTGGGTTTTCCTTCTCTACCACATCTTTTCATTTGTACATGAGTACCTAATCAGGCCTTGTTTTCAGGACTCATATTTGCATAATAATTTGCTTCTCCCTAAGTTGCACTTATGGGGGGGTGTTGGTGTAATTAATTATTAATTACACTTTGCATAAGTTTACTTAGGCTTTATTTAATTCCTAAGTTATAGGATCTTATCTTTATCTTTTGAGCTATCTTGTTGCTCAAGATAAGATTAGGTTTATGCATCTTTTCTTTTATAAAGAAAATCATTATCTTGTAATTATTGAATTCCTGAATAATAATGTTGCACAACTTTTTGCAATATCTTTGCCTTTTCTAATTTTTCTCTTCTGTGGAACGTTATTCTGGTTTGCAAATCTGATCTTGGTTTGCAATATCATTGGTTTTCTCTGATACCATGTTAGAAACCAAGATCAAATTTGCAAAGCAGAATAACCTTCCACAGAAGAGAAAAATCAGAAAAGGTAGAGATATTGCAAAAAGATGTGCAACATTATTATTTAGGAATTCAATAATTACAAGATAATGATTTTCTTTATAAAAGCAAAGATGCATAAACCTAATCTAATCTTGAGCAACAAGATAGCTCAAAAGATAAAGATAAGATCCTATAACTTAGGAATTAAATAAAGCCTAAGTAAACTTATGCAAAGTGTAATTAATAATTAATTACACCAACAATTGGAACCATGAGCCACATCCAAATAATTTTTTTGATACAACTCAAACCCAACTTTTTCATAAATTTCAATAGGATTATCCTCAAATTAATTTTTTTCAAAGATATTTTCAAATGCTTAAAACTTTTTATGTCAAGATAAATCACACATGCACTACTTGTTGTAAACTACATATTGAATTCTCTAACCATTATGATGTTTATCATTCTATATTTTTATATTTGCATACCAACAATATTTTGTAGGATTGTGGCATACATGCCCCACCAACATCTTCAAGAGAGTTCTAACCAAAAAATTTATGTGAAAGAGAGGATGGCCAAATATTCTATAGGAAACTATGCTTGGATGGTTTATGTCAGTGTTACAGTGGTTTGCAACATATGCCAACATGTGGAAAAAACACATGAGATGGGAAAGAAACTAGTAGAGTTTGGGAAGTATAAAATAGTGGAATACATTACAAAAGATGTTAATCAAGGAAAAAGGTGTGATTTATTTATTCAAAAGATTCCAGTGTATCAGTTTATGTCTACAATTTGTGACAATATAGTGTATGATTATGCAAGGCATACCCATAGAGCTCGATGGTTTCACTTGTAATTCAAGTTATGAAAGCACTCCTTTCCATTTGGAAGCATATTTTTAGTGGTTGAATTTGCAGAGAAATACACTCTACAACCACAATGTGAGGCGTAATGAGAATATTACAACTCCACATAGGTTTTGATATTTGTGTGCATAGCATTCATTCATGAAACTAATAGTATAGAGGACCAAAGGAAGGTATTGAGGGATTATCACGTTTATATTAGTGATGATCTCACACATCTTTAGATTTTGTGAAATTTTGCTTCTAGTTATTCTACAATGATTTGGCTCAGAGGGGCACAGTATACAGTTGACATATAATATAGTTGGATAATTGTGTAGCACAATTCAAGAACTCGTACATGTTTTACGGGTTGAGCATGATTCATGTCATTATAGGTGCTCAACATATGTGGAACTTTTGTGAGGCTAGGCATGGAAAGGGGGAGCAATATGGTGCAGGAGAATGTGTCAAAAGAGAATTTGCATGAGACAAGTTAAAGTATAAAGACAATGCAAAATCAATCATCAAGTTGTGTAATGCTTCTATGGGTCTAGGTAATGAAGATACAACTTCAGTTCATATATTTTTTTGGTTGATGGATGATACTAACATTGCACCATAAGAGGATTGTTGTACACTAACATGATCAAGTGAGCTACATTCTTTCCTTAGCTCAAATGTAGGTTGACAGAGTATCCATATGTGAAAGATGGCATGATTTTGTTCTTCATGTACAATGCAAGCCTAGGATGATTGTGAGTCAAAGGAGTGGGTTGAGAAATGGTTGTTAAGTTATCTTAGCCCACTTCACACATATCACCTTCTAATGAAATTGGAACTAACACATGGAATCATCTATTGACTTTGAGCACATATTAGATCAAGTTCAACTAGGTAATATATCTACTTGTATAGTTTTTGAAATTCCTATTGTTATCTTACTTTGTAGTGTATTTGTAATGTTGACTAATTTCATCTAATTTGTTGCACATATCAATGTAGGGAATTTTATGTAGTTATTTCAAATGAAGAAAATGAAGAGGGAATACATTATTACTTTTATCATTATGTTGAGGCTAAAAGGAAGTTGGAAGCCTCAGTTATAGATGGAGAAAACATTAAATATCCTGTAGGCTCATTTATTGCTATTGGAACATGGCTTAGAAGGTAACCACATAAGAGTGTTAATCTTTGGTTATTTCAAGAATTTGACATGCATGGGAAGATTTTTCATTACTCAAACCTTGTCATGGCATCCAATGTTCATTTCATAAAATATGGGGGTAGACCTTTGAACAAGACCTTGTAGAAGGTTCATGAGTTTGACCATGAGGCAATACTTGACACAATAAAGAGTAGAGGAAACTCAGATGGTTTGTTGGATTAATTTTTAAGTATGCACATTGGTTCTTATTAATTTGTATGATTCCAATTTTATGATGCCAATGCTATCATCTAAAGTTTCCATCATCTATGTAGGTAATTGAAGAAGTTATTAGACTTACAAATGTAGCACACTTTATTTTTAGAAATATGGAAAAGGATACAAAGTTCAATGGTACTTTATTTTTTCTCAAAAATATGAAAAAAAAATGATGTAGGATATTCTCAATAGATTAGTAAACTAAGTGGAAGATTAAATTGTGTTTTTTCTATTACAAGTTAAAAGTTTCCAAAAAGGTTATAAAGTAATATTTTGGTTACATTTTATTCATGTTCTATTCATAAGGGGTTGTTGAGTGTAATAGGTATCCTGGAACTCCCAATGAATATGTATGGCCATTAGTGACTAAGTTAAGAGACTAGCATGCCTATCCTCAATGGAAGCATCAATATTTAAGTCTTGTTGTTCCTGACTTGGGACCAAATGGTGTGGATTTGTTGTCTATAAGTGCCTTCCATAAATTTTCATTTTATTTCCATTTTGGATACTCTTTATTTTTCTTCTTTTACTTTTCCTATTTGTAAGTAAAATACTAAAAATTATTGGTGTCTCCTTGTATAAAATGCTGATTTATGAGCCATCCAAGAGAATCTCAACTAACAAACCAATTTAACATCCTTATTTTGATGATCTTGAAAAATCTCAATTATGATTTTATGCCATTATAAAAGTGCATGTGAAGCATAGAGAGGGAATTTTAAGTTATTCATTTGAAGTTAACCTCATCATGAGCACCTATGATGTAGACATTTGTAGTGTCAAAAAATGGGTCCTCTGAAATTTTCACACTTGTTTGGGTCCTCCTTGTGGATTTTGGATTAATGTTGGCTTGATTTAATGTTGTAATTGTACCATAAAAAAATGGACCCTTCCCATTTTCATGGTATTTTATGTCTTCTTTCATAGTGTTTAAGCTTTGTTGCTTTGATTTTATGATGTATCTTGGCTTGAACATGATTATTTCAATGCTAAAACTCAAAAAACAACATCTTGTGGAGGTGTTGTGAAGTAGTGTAAGAAATTTCTACATTCTTCTAGACTATATTTAATGTAATTCACCTAAAAACCACCTTTCCACTCATCAAAAATTCCTATTTTGAAGTGTTGTAATGTCTTGGAACAAGATTTCATGCTTTTTCTAGGCATATTTTCACTATTTACACCTTTCTCATGCTTTATTTTATCACTTTATGCCCTCATATGCTTATATTAAGTGTATTTTTGGATCTTATCCCGAAGAAAAACATTAAACATGACATTTTTCTAGAAAATTTGTTGTGTACTATCCCAAGTGGAACTCATTCACCAAAGGTGGCAAATGAGTCCCCTTTGGCCCTAAATTCAAAAAAATTCAAAATTTCTTTCGGGATTTTACTCAAATTCACTTCATGTCAACCTATGATGAGGTATGAATGGATAGTAAGGCTCAAAATTTTTATAAATATGTGATTTTAACCTCATTTTACATCCCTCATTCACTCATTCATTCACTCATTCATAATTCAAGTAATCTTCAAGCACTCAAGCATCTTGCATCATCAAGTCAAGTACTTTCAAGCACTTCGGAGTAGCCATTGACATCACTTCAGATTTGCATATTCAAGGATGTGGTAAGTTTGCAATACTTTCATGTTATTCATTTATCATTTCCTTTGCATGTCATTCATTTCTATTGGGTTTTATTACCAAAGTGGGGTTTGACTAAGGAAAACCCCTATTCACTAACCCCCCACATTTTTCTGCTTTGCATGTGTCTTTGCAACCTTTGTTTTACATATTTGACAAGTTTAAAGGTGTTGAAAAGTGGATTTCAAGTCAACTAGGCTCTTCAAATCAATTCATCATCTATTCAAGCAATTTGAGTGACTTTCAGCCTATTTTCTGCAAAATTGACCTCAAAAACCTGATATTCAATCATTACCAAATCTAGAGAAGCAGTGTTGAACTTTGGATTTTCAAGTATCTTGAGGAGGAATGATTGGACACCCTTGGTGAATGAGTCCCACAAAATATGAAAATCTGTATTTTGTCAGAAATCAACTCCTGGCTATTAGAAATCAGATTCTGACACTTTTTCACTAGTCAGAGGACTGATTCACCACCCTTGGCGACTGAGTCCCACTGTGAAAAATATTTTTTTTCATCAGCATCCTAGACATTCTATAAATCTCACACATCATCTAGGTGCACTCATATTTAACCCTATACCTTTTTTTCTGCATATTTCTTTCTATTTCTTCATATTTCATAGAAGTTTGCATATCACACTGTGTTTTCAAACATAGCATAAATTGCATCTTTGCATTCATTCCAAATAATTTTAATCAATAAATTAAATTTATTCTAGTTCATTTAAATCATATTACATTGAAAACATCCTAATTGTAATGAAAGATATGCATTTTAGGAACCTAATCTCTCTCTTTATAGGTGAAAAATCTTATGAAGAGAGCTAAGCATTTCAACTTCCTAAAATCTATGGTTCAATAATTTGGACAACACATTCACATTAGGTCTTGGACCCTTGTGAACTAATGGAATTTAATGGTGCATTGTAAAAGTTTTGTGAAGTGTTGTAAAACACTTTCACACTTTTCTAGGGTTTTATCAATTAATTAAGCATAATAAATATAATTCTAACCATAATTAATGTTAATATTGCCTTATTTGGAGATTTTTGCATTGTTTTAACACACTTTCACATTCCTCTAGGCTTGTCATTAATAATATGGCTTTTTAATTCTTTAATTGGCCCTATTTTGCATACACAAGCCTCATTTATTGCATCTTTTTGAGGATAATTCATACACCAATCAATAACCAATCATAATTTAGGTGTTCCTAGCTTGTGTGGCCTAGATTTAGTGTCTAGGAGTCATTTTCCACCTTGGGAGAATGAGTCCCACCTAGGCATTTTTGACCCTGATGCAGGTTTCACACATTTCTAAACACTTTTCATTTCTGGTCCCATACATTATGTATGATGGGACTCATTCACCACCTTGGGTGAATGAGTCCCGTGTGACCAAAATTCAAATTTCTAGCAATATTTTATTCTCCTAGATCTAATGTCAGCTTCTAGTGTTTTAATTTCGGGAATTCTTGCATAATTAAGTATAAATACAAGGTTCTTTCACTCATTTTGATCCTCAAGCATTTAAGTATTCTTTCAATAGTTCAGAAGATATTGTTAAGCATTCATAGGAGCACTCAATGGATTTCAAGGGAAGATTATCAAGTATTCAAGAGTATTCTTTGAGCATCAATCATCATGTCAAAGATTTCATTCTTCATGTTTTTTATGTTGTGCTAAGATTTGTGATGTAAATTTCATGATCTAAGCAAGTATTTCAAGCAAGATCAACACCATTAAAGCAAGAGTAAAGAACCACATCCAGTGTAGCCATTTCAAGCATAATTGTAGCATTTAATTGCAAAGGTTTGGTGATTTGTAATGTCAATATTTTTTCATTCATCATTCTCCTATCATATTTGCTTTCATTTCAAGGTTTAATTACCAACAAAGGGTTTGACCAAGGAAAATGCCTATTCACTAACCTGGCCACAACATTTTTCCCTCTTCTTGTGTGTGATTTCTAGGGCTAGGTTGCATATTTTCCAAGAAGCAAAGTTTGAGAAAATTCATCAAATCCCTAAAGTATTCAAAGTTGTCATCAAACCTTGGAGAAGCTTAGAGAAGGTCTACAGGTGGCAATTTGCAATTTTGAATATGGAAAATGGTTAGGAAGAGTAGAGCAAACTGAGAGGCACATAATGTAGTTCAAAACTTCTAGAAAAACATAAGTGGACTAATTCACCACTATTGGTGATTGAGTCCCACTACACAAGCTTGCAAAATATTTTTATAGATTTGGATGCCCTTTTGGCTAAAACCTATTCCCAAACATTTTCTTGGAAACTGGAATGATTCACCTAGCTTGGTGAATGAGTCCCAATCAACTTCAACAGTAGATTTTTTAGTGATCAAGACCTTCATTTTTCCTTCTTCAATCTTCTAGGTGCACACTTTCAGTCTCATATATTTTTACTTGTTAATATTTCTTGGTCATTTAGGGTTGTCTTGCATTCAATTAGGTTTTTATGTTTTGTTTTTCATTTCATTATCTTTTACAAGTTTACACTTGGTGGTCAACCCCTCATTAGACATCATTAAATCCCTAGAAAATTCCATTGGTTAGGTTTCAATCTCCTTTGCATTGAAATATCAAGGGTTTGTTCTTGAGTGAAGAGTAAGAAAATTATCTCTCCTTCTAGCTATAAAACCCTAGAAGCAAAAGAGAGTACACCATTTTCTTCATTTCATTTTGGTGAACCTACATATAAAACATCATAATTATGATTTGAAGTGAATTTTCATCCTAGATTTAGCTTGCATTAACATTACATTGCATTTTGCATTGGTTAATTTGCATTCTAGGGTTTCAAAATTTTCATTAGTGAAAAGCTCATTTAGCTTGCATATCTGCACTTAAATTCATTGAAATTCTGTATTTGCATCAAAAAACATAAAAGAACATAAAATTCAATTCAAAACTTCTAAAAAATTTAAAAAAAATTAGTACCTAGACTCATTCGCCACCTTGGGAAAATTAGTCCCATTGCATATTTTGCACTACATTTTCTATAATTTATAGTTCAGTTTTTGAGTTTCTATTTGCTATTTCTGCATTTCTATTTCATTTTCCATAATTATAGTTATAATAATTTAATTCTTATGAGATTACATTGCATTTGCATTAACCCTGCAATTAGTAGCCTTTGCATGAGTGTTTGGTGTCCTATTGCTAATACCATAATGAGAAGAAGTTTGAGACTCATGTCATCCCATGATAGTACAATCATTATAGATCTTGGGTTATCTAGAGCTTCCACTCCTAGTATTGACACTAGTACACTAGGAATAGATAATACCCTTAGCAACTCTATGCCTTCAAATAACATGCAAGTTGAACCAAGGAATTATAACATCTATCACGAAAACATAATTCACATTCATGAGGACCTAGTAAAATTACAAGAACAAATAAGCCTTGAAAACATTTCAACTACTGCAATTCCTACAATAGAAAATATTCACCACATGCTTGAAAGGGATGATGGCCTTGACCTCATGAAAAATATAGTTCAAATCTTTGGCAATCATCTTCTCTTAACCACTAGTTGTCCCTTACCCACAAGAAATGTTACAAGCCAAGGAGGAACACAAATTCCTCCAAAAAAATAAATCTAAATACCTACCTATACCACTCCATAGGTAACAACAACAATGCAACAAGTTAGTAATGTGATTCCTTCCCTAGGTATTCCTACTAGCATCCCTAGTTCCTATGTGGCATCACAAGTTAGATCTCCTACATTAGCACCTATAAGCATTCCATTAATTTATCCTATGACCGCATACACTCCATTACCACTTTCAGTTCCATCTCATAACACAAGGAATGACCCTTTCATAACAAAAATTTTCCCAACTATTTCATCCCTTCAAAAGAAAATTTCACATTGTGTTTTCCAACTCATTGTCTTTTCCAAGTTTACACTTGGTGGTGAAGCCCTCATTCGCTATCATTTAATCCCTAGGATAGAACTATTGCTATATTTCAATCTCCTTTGCATTGAGATCTCTAGGGTTATCCTTGAGTGGAGCCTCTTTGAAAGTGGGTGTGAATACATCATACATTCATCTATTCCCCCATTTTCATCAACTCCATTTTGGTGAACCTACATTTAGGACATCATTATTTTGATTTGGAGTGCATTTACATCCTAGATTTAGCTTGCATTAACATTGCATTAGGTTTTGTATTGGTTAATTTGCATTCTAGGGTTTCACATTTTGCATTAGTGAAAAGCTTATTTAGCTTGCACTATTGCATTTAATTTCATTGAAAATTAGTAAAATTCTACATTTCCATCTTAGATTTGCATCATAAAATATAAAAAGCATAAAATTTAATTTAAAAATCCTGAATATTTTCAAAAAATTATTACCTAGACTCATTCGCCACCTTGAGTGAATTAGTCCCTTTGAATATTTCTCACTATATTTTGTGGCATTTAATCTTCAATTTCTAGGTTTTTTTTTTTTTTGGATTTTTATGCGGTATGTGTAGGATCATCATGGAAAAAATAGGCCCTTAAGTGGCAAAAAATTTTAAAAAATTAGAGTTGGCAACTTGACGTAAAAATTTGAATAAGTTATCTATATTATTTCAAAAATATGTAACAATAGAATTTGTAAAATTGAATGTAGTTTCTAAACTACTAGGTTTCTTTAAGAAAAATCTATTTTGTGAAAATTTGAAATTTCAATACAGTAGTACTTAAAGTTTAGGGAAAAAATAAGAATTAGGTGTTTTTCTAACCAACCTAACCATAATAAAATGATAATATTTTTTTATAATATTTTAGATATAAGTAGAGGACTCATATCCTGATGTGAAGCATATTTTTTTATATTTTTTTTCCATGTAAATAATTAATTATGAATGTTTGATTACAACATTTTAAAAATATAAAAACTCTTATGTTTGACCACCTTAACTTGGTCAAAACTTTGTCAAAACTTCATGAAATTCAATTTTTTTTTAATCCTATAGTATGCAAAGCATAATGTGACACATGTTTTGGATTGAAAAAATGTGATACCATTTGAAAGCTATAGATGTTTTTCAATCAACCTATCAATCAGGAATCTAGTCATAATTCAAATAGAAAATGAATAATAATTATTTATTAAATTCAAAGTAAAGAATAATTTATATTGTTGAAAAGCTGAGAATCTCCTTTTAAAACCCTTTCTGTTTCATCAATTTTGGGTTAAAAAAAGTTGTCAGCCATATACCCTACACATACCCATCATATCGCCACTTTTTGGCCCATCACAATCTTGCACATAACCTATTTTACTTTCAAATTTTTTAGTTATAATCATTTCATTCTTATAGGCTTAAATTTCATTTACACTCACCCCACATTTAATGACCTTTTCACGAGTGTTTGCTGCCTTATTCATCATACCATAGTGAGAAGAATTTCGAGACTCATGTCATCCTATGTTAGCACAATTGTTGTGGATCTTGAGTTATATAGAGCTTCCACTCTTAGTATTAACAATAGTACACTAGGAATGGATAACACCCTTAGCAACTTCTTAAATTCAAATAGCATGCAAGTTGAACCAAGGAATGACAATATCCCACAAGAAAATGTAAATCATATTCATGAGGACCTAGTAAAATTACAACATCAAATAAGCCTTGAAAAAATTTCAACCACTTCAATTCCTACCATAGAAAACATTCACTACATGCTTGAAAGAGACGATGGCCTTGACCTTATGAAAATAGTAGGTCAAATCTTTGGAAAACATTTCACTCCAACCACTATTTTCCCTCTACCTACAAGCAATGTAACAAGCCAAGGAGGAAATAAAATTCTACCTCCCTCAACAATTGCCTTAATACCTACCTATACAAACCCTCAAGTCACAACAACAATGCAACAAGTTATTAATTTGATTCCTTCCCTAGGTATTCCTGTTAGTCCCTATATGGCATCGCATGTTATATCTCCTACCTTAGCATGTTTAAGAATTCCATTCAATTTTCCTACAACCATGTACACTCCACCACCACTTTCACTTCCATCTAATAACATAAGCAATGACCCTCTCATAACACAATTTTTCCAAACTATTTCATCCCTTAAAAAGAAAATTTCCACCATAAACCAACATCAAAATGGTCCACCTATATATTATGTGAAAAGTAGTCCATTGTCCTTGGAGATATTGTGAATACTGATTCCACAAGGTGTAGAGGTTCCTATATTTGAGAAATATGGAGGGAAGGGAGATCCTTTTCACCATGTTAATTCCTACATTGTCTTATGTAGTGATTTTGTCCTTGACGAAATTGTTGGAAATTTTTTTTCCTAGGTCCTTGAAAGATACATCCTTGGAATGGTTCACTTCTTTACCGAACAACAAAATTCTTTCATTCAATGAACTTGTTGAGGAATTTTAAAAATATGAATCCCAAGATGACCCTGGCTGATTTGATGAGATGCAAGCAAAAGGTGGAAGAAACGATAACTGATTTTATCTCACGCTCTCAATAGCTTTATTCCCAAATTGATGTCAAGGTCCTCAACCTACACCTTCAAAATATGTTAATAGAAAACTTGCAAACTAGGATTCAAGAAAAGTTTACCATCATTAAATTCCCATACTTCATGCACCTTTGCATGGCCCTTCATGATTATCAAAATTTGGCAAGTAGTTGAGATACAAATTCCACATCTAGCTAAATTGAGAGATCCAAACCCACAAACAAAAAAAACTCCCAACATTTTAGAAAAAAATAATGGGTTCCTACAATTCAACCCCCCTCAACAACCTACTCAAAATGACAACAACCAAGTAGTTGTTATCAAAGCCATAGTTCCCTTTAGTAATGGAGATCCGAAAAGACAATTCACTCCCCTGCCCAATACCCTTCATAATACAATGTACGAGCTCTTAGAACAAAAAATGATTAGCTTTCCATCCATCCAAACACCTGAACCTAATAAACCTTTACCCCCGAGATTTAAATAAAATGCTTATTGCCACTATTATTAACAAAATGGACATGACACAAAACATTGCAAGTGTCTTAAACATCTTGTGCAAGACCTCATTGATTTTGGTTGTCTATCCATTAGAGGTGTTAGAAATCAAGGAATTAAGTTTGTTGCCCCTCCTAACCAAAAATTGAAAAAATTTACCAACCCAATGCCTAAACATAATATTCCATTTGTCAAATTCAACGAGACTACAAAGAATGATGTGATGAATGCTGTTACAAATGATGAGAAGAATGGTTATGTTCTAAAAAACACTATCAAGTTTAATATTATAGATCTAATGGTAGGTATCATAGATGTCATCCCTTGTGAGGGCTGACCTAAGAGTCCTATTGAAATTTATTTCTCCTATAAGGATAGAATTAAATATTTGCTTGATGGTCCTCTCTACATACCTAACCGTATCTATGACAAGCCCATTAATCGGACACTAATAGATCCCACCTTTGGAGAGAATGTGATCACCGAGGAATTGCTACTTTTGCATAAAATCTATCAAGATGAATATGATAAGACAAAAGAATGGATCAAGACAAATAATGGTCTTGTGTTCCTAGGATAGGATCAATCACCTTACCATTACAAATAGGGAAAAAAAAACATTGGATGTTAAATTCTCCATCATGTCATAGTTAGACCAATTTCATATGAAGCTAGGCCACCCATGGCTTCGCTACATGAAATATATCCAAGCTTTGGTTGTACATAAATGCTTAAAGTTTCCATTTGAAAATGAAATATTCATTTTTCAGTGTAGCGGATTTAACCCCTTATCGTCTGAAGGAAAATTTTCCCTAGATGCCTTTTGGCATGAGCCCATGGAACCTATGAAACCAAGAGAATATTTATTTTTCTTGTCCTACCAAAAGTTCAAGGCAAAGAAGATAGCAAAACAATCTATCTGAAACATGTCCCCATCCAACTCTAAACCTCCCATCCTTGAAATTTAACAATCCTTGAACCTAAACAAGACCCAAACAAGCAAGAACAACCTAAAACAAAAACTTCACCTACATGGTACAAATGACCAAGAGATAATGAAAAAAACCCTCTCACACCTAGAATAAAAATAGTTTACAAAGTAAAAAAAAGAGTAGTTGAGAAACCTATCATGCTTCCTTTCGTTCCTCCCATTGGGGAAGAAAAGAAACATATGTTTGATCAACCAAATTCTACACATATGCAACATGAAAAAAAATTAAAAAAAATAGAGGTGATAGAGACCATAGGTGTAGATGTCGTGCCCTTTCTCACAAGTTACATGAAGAATTAAACATGAAAATAAAGATATGAACTTGATTGAAGCAATCAATGATGGCCCCCCTCCCCAACCAAAATAAAATGACCCAATACAAAAGCCACAACAAGAGTTGAACTCTTCAATGGACATTATCATTTGACCTCCTATTGTAGTTAACCTAGATGATGATGATGATGAGATTGCTAAAATTGACAAAGAGGTGCATAAAAAATTGAACACATTATTTTCCCCTTCCATGAGCTTAAATGAAAAATCTTCTATAAAGAGTGTTGAAATTGGTGTTGTTGGAAACACAAGGGTAGACATTTGAGGGGGGAGGGGTGAATGAGCTGTCACAAAAATTATACTTATTAAACATATTCTCATATTTGATAAATAAACATGAAAGAATAAACCATCACCACATAAAAAATGCACATAACACCAAGATTTTTATGTGGAAACCCTATTACGGGAAAAACCACGGTGGAGATTAGTCCACAAGATTTTACCCTATTTAAAGTATAAAATAATTATAAATGAGGAATGCACATGTAGTCAGGTGCACTTCCTAGAGTTCACTACTCAAATTCAAAAAGGCTTACTACCCAAAGGAAGACTCATTGTCTTATAGAAACATTTGGATTACATTTGAAAGATTTTGAACTATGAAAATAACATCTTCTAATGCCTGATTACAGTTTTGGTTAAGCACATAAACAATTTCTTCTACTTACTCTTCTTCACAATTTACTTTTTACTTTCAAAAGATTAAAACATTATTCACACACAACAGATCGCACACCATTCCTCAAATAGTATAAGCAATCAATCATATATATCCGCAACCAAGGATAACATGAACTACATGTCGGCCCAACAAAATATAAAATGTGTACAAACTGTCAGCCCAAAACATAAAAAATTATCAATGCAAACCAAACAATGTTGGCCAGAATCTAGTAAGGACCCAAAACAACATCCTTAAACATGAAACACCTTAAACAGTTATGCCTCAAAGATCCACGACATGCTATAATCACCCTATCACCCATGAACATGAAAATCAATAATCACGAGCACAAATATAAATGTGGACCATCAACATAAATAGAGAAAAATATAAAAACATCTAAAATCATCATGAATCACCATATAAGCATCCAAAATAACTCAAATTACTAGAATCACATCTTCTTTTAGGAACACCAGCTAAGGCAAAAAAAAAAGCTATTAGAACACATATACTTATAACTCAATCAATTCTTCGTACGAACCTCTAAAAATTCATGTGGATAAACTAGATAAACTTGTCAACAAACCCTTTAATCCACAACCTCTTATCATCAATATACTGATCTAGCCACCAAACTAAACTTCACTGCATCACTAACAACCTACAACTCATTTTATTACAATTTTCTCAATATCCTCGACATATACAACCTTAAAGACATTAATGCTAATAGTGTTGACATCAATGGAAATCACATATCAGAAATATCCAACAATCTCCCCCTTTGGCATTGATGGAAACACATGATGTGAAAAACACCATCAACGAAACTTTCTCTTAGCACTTTCTCCCCCTTAGATTTTGACTCTTTTCTACTTAACTCTTTTACAAATTTTCACATGAATCTTGTCGCCCTTTGAAATAAATGATAAAGATACACATTATCTTGCTCCACACAAGCTCTGAACCAGATTTTTTAACATCTGACTACTCCCCATGAGTAGTAGCGACCACAACATCAATCTAGATCACAAGATATGACTATGAAATGCATTGACTGATTCAATTCAATTCATCTTAATTTTGATTAGGATGGGTAATTACCCCTATTTTCCCTCTGAGATACTATAAATTATCCTTAAATCCAAGCTTCAAAAAATACTTGTCAAATCTAGAATACCATGCTCTTGGGGCTTGCTTAAGTCCATATAATGCTTTCTTCAACCGAAAAACCATATCTCCTTGATCATTCAATTGAAATCCATCAGGTTGCTCAATATATACTTCTTCTTCTTGCTCACCATTTAGAAATGCTAACTTGACATCCATCTAATAAGCCTTGAATTTTTTGTAAGTACCATAAGCAAGAAATAGTATCATAGTTTCAATCCTAGCAACAAGAGTGAAAGTTTCTTCAAATTCAATTCCTTCCATTTGAGAATATCCTTTACACATAAGTCTTTCTTTGTTTCTAACAACTTCACCTTGCTTATTTAGTTTGTTATGAAAGACCCATTTAGTTCCAATTACATTTTTGTACTTAGGTCTGGGAACAAGAATCCATGTTCATCTTTGCATGCTTCATTGACACTATTAGGCTGAGTCTTTGAGATCAAATAGTATTCTTATCCAATTCTTTTCCTAGTTTGAACACCTTTGTTCTTATCACCTATAATTTGATCTTCTAAATGATTTAGTATTACATACCTTATAGCCTTAGGGTTTTCTTGAACTTCAGGCTCTTGTGTTCTCACTTCTCCACTTTCACTAGTTTCTTCCTTTGGAATGATTTGAACTTGATTTGTAGTTTGAACATTATTTCCTTTATCCAAACTTTCTTTTTGATCATCTAAATCATATTCACAAGTTCTTGATGCTCTAACTATGTCTTCATAAATCTTGAAATTAGCACTTTATACTACTTTCCTCAATCTCTTATTGTAGCACTGGTAGGCTTTGATTTTAGTAGAATAACCAAAAAAGATTCCTTCATCACTTCTAGCATCAAAATTTCCTATATCTTCATCTCTTTTGATATAGCATTTACTCCCAAAGATTTTGAAGTATCTAATAGTAGGCTTATGACCAAACCATATCTCATAAGGAGTCTTACTGGTATCACCTTTGATATGTACCTAGTTGAGAGTGTAAATCATAGTACTCACAACCTCTCTCCAGTAGATATGCAAAACATTTCCTTCCAGCATCACAGTCCTAGCAGCTTCTTGAATTTTCATGCTCTTCCTTTCCACAACTCCATTTTGTTGAGGGGTACGTGGGGTAGATAGTTGGCTCTTTATCTCATGCTCTTCACAAAAATAATTAAACTCACTGGAAGTGAATTCACCACCTCTATCTAATCTTAGACATTTAATCCTCAGACATGTCTCTATCTCCACCATAGCCTTAAAGATCTTGAATTTCTCTAGAGCTTCAAAATTTTCCCTTAAGAAAGTAATCCACATCAATCTAGAATAATCATCAATAATTAACATGAAATACTTGTCTCGTTGTAAAATTTCAACTCTAGAAGGACCACACAAGTCAATATGCAGTAGCTCCAACACTTCATTTGAACAATGTTGTTTGCTCTGGAATGAAAATCTAGTTTACTTCCCTAACCGAAATTCCTTGCATATAGTATTAGTAGGTTTAATCAACTTAGGGAGATCTCTCATTGCCTAATTAGAACTTATCTTAATAATATTTTCAAAGTTTACATGAAATAATATCATATGCCACAACCAACTTTCATCAACTTGAGCAATCAGACAAATTTTACCAGTAGCAATTAGGTGAAAGATGTTACCTTTTTTTTTGTACTAGAAGCAATCAAATTTTTACAACTCCCCAATATTCTACACTTTCCATTCTTAAATTGAAAATTGTATCCCTTGTCAACCATTTTTCTGGGTATGTGCAGCATCATGATGGGCCAAAAAGTGGCAATATTATGGGTATTTGTAGGGTATGTGGCTGATGACCTTTTTTTTACCCAAAATTGATGAAATGAAAAGGGTTTTTAGAGGATATTCTCAGCTTTCCACCAATATAAATTATGCTTTAATTTGAATTTAACAAATTATTATTATTAGTAGAATTACGACTAAAGTCCTAATTGATAGGCTGATTGAAAAACATCTATAACTTTTAAATAGTATCACATTTTTTGAATTCAAAACATGTGTCACATTCTATGCTTCATATATTATAGGATTAAAAAAAAGAAAAAATAAATTTCATGAAGTTTTGACCAAGTTAAGGTGGTCAAACATACGCGTTTTTATATTTTTTAAAAGTTGTAACAAAAAATTCATAATTAATTATTTAGTTGGAAAAATTACAAAAAATATGTATCACATTCGGACATGAGTCCTCTACTTATATATAAAATCTTATATAAAAGAATTATCATTTTATTATGGTTAGGTGGTCGATAGACACATACTTCTTATTTTTTCCCTGAAATTTACGCACTATTGCATTGAAATTTCAAATTTTCACCAAATAGATTTTATTTATTTTTAAATAAACCTAGTAGTTTCGAAACTACATTCAATTTTCTACAAATTCCATTCTTACATATTTTTGAAATAATATAGATAACTTATTCAAATTTTTACATCAAGTTGCCTAACACTGATGTTTCTAAATTTTTTTCCACTTAAGGGCATGTTTTTTCCATGATGATCTTGCACATACCCTTCCAACACTTAAGATGTTATGCTTCAAACCCTCCACATATATAACATCATTAGTATTATGCTTACCATCAAGAGAAATGGATCCTCTGCCATGGATTACACTAGTTGTGTCATCACCACATCTTACAACACCACCATCATACTTTTCCAAGCTCACAAATTTACTTTTATCACCTACCATGTGATGAGAGAATCCACTATCAATCACCCATTCATCTTTTTCTTCAATTCTAGCAACTAGAGCTTTCCTCACATTTATGCAACTAGTAGATTCAGTATGTATTGGATCATTTTCCTTGATATCAATAAATACCCATTCACCCTCACTTAATTTCCCTTTATTAGATTCATCATCTGTCACACCTTCATCAGTAACATAATAACACTTTCTTCAAAATCTAGTCTTGTTAGGTCTTGGCTTAGGATCTCTTTCTAAACACCTTGAGGAAAAATTACCTATCTTATTGCAAGAAAAACATTTAAGAGGAAATTTCCCTTTATAATTACCTTCTCCTCAAGCTTCTCTCTTGATAATAAGTGCTTCAAGCTCATCCATTTTTCTCTCTTCTTCTTCAATCTCTCTCATTTCTTGCTTATACTTGGAAATTTTTCTAGAAAAAATTTCTCCCAGATCATATCTTTGCTTATCTTTTCCGGAGTTAGTAGCTTTGAATGAAAATTTTGTCTTAGGAAGAGATTCAACAAACTCGCTTAACTCAAAAGTAGCAAGCTTACCAATCAACATGTCTTTGGTTACATTTGTCATAGTTTGAATTTCCTCTAAATAGCAACAACTTTGTGTTTTTATGTAGTAGGAAAGGAACTGAGCACTTTAGCAACAATCTCTGATTCTTCCAATGTTCCACCAACACATATGATACTACACACAAGTTAATTCACTCTCTACATAAAATAAGTGATGTTATGATCTTCACCCATCCTCAACATTTCATATTTTTCTTTCTGACTTTGCAACTAAGTAATCTTCTCATGAGTATCACCTTTATATAAAGTTTCCAATTTTTTCTAGATCTCATTTAAGCAGTCTTCAACTCCATTACATTTTTCATCTCAAAATCAGTTAGAGCAATCAACATTGCTTCCTTAGCCCTGATATTACATACTCAGCTTCCTTGATCTCACCTATAGTAGAAGGACCATTCATTGGGATGATAGACCTATTCTTTCTAATTGTCTGCTAAGTTTCACCAATGCATCTCAGATGACACTCAATTAAAATCTTCCATATAGAGAATAATTAGTTCCATCAAATCTTAGACTATCCTTCTTATATGTCACCACATCGGATCACCTCAATCTATTAAACTTCTTTTGAGGAACCTACTCTTATACCAATTGTTGGAAACACAATGGAAGACAACTAAGAGGGGGGGTGAATGAGTTGTCACATAAATTATACTTATTAACTTATTCTTAGATCTGATAAATAAAAATGAAATCATAAACCATCACCACATTAGAAACACATATAACACCAATATTTTTATGTGGAAACCTTGTTAGGGGAAAAACCACGGTGGAGGTTAGTCCACAAGACTATACCCTATTAAAAGAATAAAAGAATTATAAAAGTAGAATGCACATACATTCAAGAACACTACCTAGATCTCTTTGCTTAGATACAAAGAGGATTACTACCCAAAAGAAGACTCATTATCTTGTAGAAACATTCAGATTACATCTGGAATATTTTGAACTAAGAAAATAACATCTTCTAATGCCTAATTATAGTTCTAGTTAAGCACATAAACACTTTCTTCTACTCACTCTTCTTCACACTTTACTTTTTCCTTCGAAAGATTAAAACATTATTCGCACACAACACATCACACACCATGCCTCAAATGGTATAAAAAAATTGATCATATGTATCCACAACCAAGGATAACATCAACTACATGTCAGCCCAACAATATATTAAATGTGTACAAATTATTGGCCCAAAACATAAACAATTAGCAATGCAAACAAAACAATGTTGACCACAACATAGTAAGGACCCAAAACAACATCCTCAAACATGAAACACCTTAAACAATTATTCCTCAAAGATCTATAATATGCTACAATCACCCTGTCGGCCATGGACATGAAAAGCATGAAATTACAAAAGAAAATCACCAATCATGAGCACAAAGATCAATGTAGACCAAAAACACAAATAGAGAATGATCTAGAAACATCCAAAAGAATCATGAATCACCACAAAAGGATCCACAACAACTCAAGTTACTAGAATCACATCATCTTCTTTTAGGAACACTAGCTAATGCAACATAACAACTATCAGTTTACAGATACTTAGAACTCAATAAATTCTTCATGTAAAGGTACCTCTAAAACTTCATGTGGATAAACTAGATAAACTTTTCAACAAACCCTTTAATCCAAAACCTCTTATCACCAATATACTGAGCTAGCCACCAAACTAAACTTCACTACATCACTGACAACCTACAACTCATTTTATTACAATTTTCTCAATATCCTCGACATATACAACCTTAAAGACATTAATGCTAATAGTGTTGACATCAATGACAACCACATATCAGAAATACCCAATAGGTGCTTCTCCTAGTTCAACACTTTCCCTTGTCCCTTTGGCTAGTTTCTTCCCCTTGATATACAAAGAACATGATTGGGAGGCAGATAAGTTGTTCATAGGTTGACTTGCATTTTCCTTACTAGTCTTTTGGATTTTCCTTTTCATTTTATTTTATGTGATTGCATGTGTATAATGTGATCCCTCATGATGTTATGTTTGATGTTCTCTTTCTCTTTGTAAAATTCCTCTATTTTTACCTTTATTCTTCTCTATGTCGTGCATCTCTTTCACTTTTTATCTTTATCTTTTTCTTGTGTTTTCCTTTTGGGGATGATGCAAGGCATCAAGACATTCATGTCTCCTTCATGTTGACCCAAAAGGATTTTCATTTTATTTTTCCTTTTCATTTTCTCTTTTTCATTTGTCTTTTGTTTTAATTTTGGGGATGATGCAAGGTGTTGAGGCACTTTATGTCTTTTCCATGTTGACCCAAAACGATTTCCATTTTATTTTTCCTTTTCATTTTCTATTTTTCATTTGTCATGTTTTTTCCTTTTGGGGATGACGCAAGGCATTGAGACACCCTATGTCTCTTCCATGTTGAACCAAAAGGTTTTTATTTTTTTTCACTCTCTTTGTGTCATTCTTCCAATTCTATGTGTATTTGGGAGATGATGATAATTCCAAGCTCTCTAAAAAACATTGCAAAAAAGAACATACTAACCCTAAATCCATAGATCCCTTATGTGTTTGGTGTTTTCCTTTTTGGGGAAATCCATCTCTTTTCTTTTTCTCTTACATGACACAACTTTTCTCAGAAACATATGACTTGGCATAGGGATTTCCATGTTGGATATCATGTCTTCTTTCTCATTTTCATTTTTCATTTGCTACTTTAAAGTAATTGTTCATAGTATGGTGTTTGGAAATTTATTTAAAGTGGAGGCATACATTGGAATTATTCTTTTGAATTTTCCTTTTTATTGGTTCTTAGTGCAACCTTCTTAATTCATATGATGCATTTGTCACTCTATGAATGAAATTAGGTGTAATTTCCTTCAAGAGAATGATCTCTCTTAGCATATTACATTCCTCTTAGTGGCTTGATGCAACACACTATATCCCATAAGTTGTTAATTTTCTATTTTTTCATTGGTCCTCTGTTGAAAACACTAGGCACAATATTCCCTAAGTTAAGGACCTCACATGAACTAAGCAAGACTCCTTTGAACATTTCCTATTTTTTCATTTTTTGTTATATGGCCACCTTGCATAAAACAACTTGTGTGCTTGTGGAGCCATCCTACTTGTTAATGAGCAACAATCATACAATTTTTTCCTTGTCTCATGAAGCTTGAAAATCATTTTTGTGTGTGGCACCTTATTAAAGGTATCAGGAGGTTTAACTTTGGTATAGTTTGAGTGAGATGCCCAATATATGACATGACTTTCCCCATAGCCATTTGTGTGTGTCTGTGAGTGCATACTAGCCATGAGTGTATTTTTCTCACCTTTTAGAACTTCTCACCTATCAGACAACCAAGAGTTATGTTGCCTTAGGGTGAGTATGCATTTTCTAGAAAAACAACCTAGATTTGATCCACATCAGGATGGACAAAGGATCAAAGCTTGATCCAATTATTTTACTTCTTTTCTTTTCTTTTTTTCATCTTTGTAAGTGTATGATTGGCCTTTTCATTATTCTTTATATCATTTTCATGTGTGTTCCTTTGTGCTTATGTTCTTTTGCCATGGGATCTTGATCTTGGGGGCTTGGTCACCCCTCTTGATCATTGTCATCTCATATTGCTAGCATTGGTTCATTGGAACCCCTCTTGATGTGTAATTATTTACTTTAGTGTGAGTTTGAAGCAGGTTCATCCTCTCACTAAAGTGGGGGCTAAATGTAATGTTGAAAAATGGGTCCTTTGATAATTTCACACTCATTTGTGTCCTTGTGGATTTTGGCTTAGCATTGCCCTGATTTAATGTTGTAATGTGGATAACACATTCACATGAGGTCTTGGGCCCTTTGAACTAGTGGATTTCAATGGCTCCTTTCAAAAGTGTTGTGAAGTGTTGTAACACACTTTCACACTTTTCTAGGGTTTTATCAATTAATTAAGCATAATAAGTATAATTTTAACCATAATTAATCTTAATCTTTCCTCATTTGGGGTGTTGTAAAGTGTTGTAACACACTTTCACATTCCTCTAGGCTTATCACTAATAATTTGGATTTCCTATGCTTTCATTAGCCCTATTTTTCATCCATAAGCCTCATTTATTACATCTTTCTAAGGATAATATTGAAACTAATTAGTAACCTATCATAATTTAGGTGTTCCTAGCTTGTGTGGCCCAAATTTAGTGTTTGGACTGATTCGCCACCTTGGGTGAATGATTTTTGGCCTAGATGTAGGGTAAACCCACAAAATTGTTTTAAACTTCTAGTGAGGAAGGAAAATTTCAAAAAACACCCCCATAGAAAAAAATTTGGTTTTTGGGGGTTCAAATGAACATTTACTTTGAGTGAACACAAAGGGGGTTCACTTGAACCTATTAAATCATGGGTCCCAACATAGTTCTCATTTCCTGGGAAAATAAAAAAGGAAAACTTTGTGGAAAGGGGGTTTTCTCGAACCCCCCTTTTCCCCTCTGGCACCAAAAATGTCCAAAATTTTTCCCTATGAAGCTTGAGTTGAGGATGAAAATGAAGGAGACTTCATAGATCCAACTGGATGATGGTAGTGCTTGGAACAAGCTATCCAATGAATATAATTTTAATATTTTTAGGTTTTATTATGTATTTTTTTTTAGTTTGATTAAATGTAGGTTTTTCATCAAAAATCAAGCTCTCTATTCTACACATGTTGAAAAATAGCAGACTATCAATTTTTTTTTTTGAAAAATATTGAAGTGCACTAGATATTGATGTCCTTGATCCAATAAAAAGCAAAAAATTAATTTTGATACATACAAAAAATGTTATGTTGTATATGGTCTGCCTATGTCTAAATTGTAATTGGTATGACTTCCAAAATTGATTAAGGAAAAAATATTCAATAAAACACTATGAAACCAAAGGAAAGCACTAGATATTCTAGTTACAAATCTAAATTAAAAAAAAAAAATTATCCTTCATCGAGAAAAATTTATGTTGTATAGAGTGAGCATCACTCCTTAAAAATGGTGTTTACTGAAAAAAAGCTTTCGAAGGAGTTGGAAAAATAAGTGCAATATGATTCAAAAAAATAAAAAATATATTTAGAATCTATAATTTTTTTTTCACAAATCACTAGTTTGCATCATCTTCAAATTCCTCATGGTTTAGCCACTATAGGTGCCCAAAAGTGAAGATTTAGCTAGAAAAAATCAATTCAGAGTCCAGTTTGGTGAAAATTTGTAAACCAGTATTATGGGATCACCCTGGAGGTTTCACACATTTCTAGAAACTTTTCATTTTTGGTCCCATACATTATGTATGATTGGACTCATTCACCACCTTGGGTGACTAAGTCCCGTGTGACCAAAATTCAAACTTAATTCAAAATTTTGGTGGGATTTTACTCTCTTAGATTTGATGTCAGCTTGTAGTGTTGTAATTTTGAAAATTCTTTTATAATTAAGTATAAATATAAGGTTTTTTCCCTCATTTCCATCATCAAGCATTCAATTATTCATTCAAGAGTTCACAAGAGATCATTAAACATTCAAAAGAGAATTCAAGGCATTTCAAGGGAAGATTATCAAGCATTCAAGAGCATTCTTCAAGCATCAATTAACATGTAAAATATTTCATTCTTCATGTTTATTATTGTGCTAAGATTTGTGATGTAGAGTTCATGATTCAAGCATGCATTTCAAGCAAGATCAACATCATTCAAACATGAGTCAATAACCACATCTATTGTAGCCATTTCAAGCATAAAAATAAATGTAGCAATTAATTGTAAGGTTTTGGTGAGTTGAAACATCATTATTTGTTCATTCATCATTATCATTTCAAAATTTCTTTCATTTCAAGGTTTAATTACCAACAAGGGGTTTGACCAAGGAAAAACCCTATTCGCTAACCCCCAAAACATTTTCCCCTCTTCTTATGTGTGACTCATAGAGCTCGGTTGTAGATTTTCCAAGAAGCAAAGTTGGAGAAAATTCATCAAATTCCTAAAGGTTTCAAAGTTTTCATCAAACCTTGGAGAAGCTTGGAGAAATTCTATAGGTGGTAATTTGCAATTTTGGATCTAGAAATGAGACAACAAGAGTGGAGTAGATCGAGAGCCATATAGTCCACTTTAGAACTTCTAGAAAAGTAGAAGTGGACTAATTCACCACTATTGGTGAATGAACCCCACTACACAGGCCTAAAAAATACTTTTACAGATCTGGATACCCTTTTGGTTGAAACCTATTCATACACATTTTTCAATAAACTAGATTAATTCACCTAGCTTGGCTAATAAGTCCCAATAAAACTCAACAACAATTTTTTTAGTGATCCAAACCTCCATTCTACCTTCTTTATTCTTCCAGGTTGACACGTCTAGTCTCATAGATTTTTACTACATTTTTCATCTTTCTAGGTCATTTAGTGTTGTCTTGCATTCAATTAGGTTTTTACATTATGTTTTTCATTTCATTGTCTTTTCCAAGTTTAAACTTGGTGGTGAACCCCTCATTAGACATCATTCAATCTATAGAATAGTCCCTTTCCATGTTTCAATCTCATTTTCATTGAAATCTCAAGGGTTTGTTCTTGAGTGTAGAGTAAGAAAATTGTCTCTCTCCTTTTAGCTCCAAAATCCTAAGAAGCAAATTATAGTAAGCCATTTTATTTATTTCATTTTGATGAGCTACATATACATCATCATAATTCTAATTTGGAGTGAATTTCAATCCTAGATTTAGCTTGCATTAACATTGCATTTCATTTTGCATTGGTTAATTTGCATTCTAAGGTTTCAAAATTTACATTAGTGAGAAGCTCATTTAGCTTTCACTTTTTCACTTAAATTCATTGAAATTTTTCATTTGCAATCTCATATTTGCATCAAACAACATAAAAGCCATAAAATTCTATTCAAAAATTCTAAAAAATTTCAAAAAAGTTAGTACCTGGACTCATTTGCCACCTTGGGCGAATAAGTCCCACTGCATATTTTGCACTAATTTTTTTGGCATTTTTAGTTTAGTTTTTGTGTTTCTGCTTGTTGTTCCTGCATTTCTGTTTCACTTTCCAAAATTTTAGGTATAAGCATTTCATTATTATTAGCTTACATTTAATTTTCATTCACCCCAAATTTAGTAATTTCTAATACCATAGTGAGAAGAAGTTCAAGATTCATGTCATACTGTGATAGTACAATCATTGTGGATCTTGGGTTATCTAGAGCTTCCACTCCTAGTATTGACACTAGTACACTCGACATGAATAACACCATTAGCACCTCTTTTCCTTTAGATAACATGAAATTTGAACCAAGGAATGATAACATACCCCACAAAAACATAATTCACATTCAAGAGGAGCTAGTAAACTTACAACATCAAATAAGCCTTGAAAAAATTTCAACTACTACAATTCCTATAATAGAAAACATTCAACGCATACTTGAAAGAGACAATGGCCTTGACCTCATGAAAAATATAGTTTAAATCTTTGGAGAGAATCTTCCCTTACCCACAAGCAATGTTACAATCCAAGGAGGAACACATATTCCTCCTCTCACCACAATAGCCTCAATACCTACCTATACCACTCCCCAAGTCACAACAATAACGCAACAAATTAGTAATGTGATTCCTTCCCTAGGTATTCCTGCTAGCATCCCTAGTTCCTATGTGACATTGCAAATTATATCTCCTACATTACCACCTATAATAATTTCATTCACTTTTCTTATGACCACATACACTCCATCACTACTTTCACTTCCATCTCATAACACAAAAAATGGCCCTCTAATAACAAAACTTTTCCAAACTGTTTCATATTGTGTCAAAAGCAGTCCATTGTCCTTGGAGATATTGCAAAGAACCATTCCAAAAGGTGTATAAGTTCCTAGATTTGAGAAATATGGAGTGAATGAAGATCCTTCTAACCATGTTAATGCCTATACTACCTTATGTAGTGACTTTGTCCTTGATGATAAACTGTTAGAAAAACTTTTTCCTAGGTCCTTGAATGATACTGCCTTGGAATGGTTCTCTTCTTTATCAAACAAACAAATTCAATCATTGAACAAACTTTTTAAGGAATTTTTACACCATTTCCAGTTGCATATGAATCCCAAGATTACATTGGATGATTTGATGAGATGCAAGAAAAAATAGGAAGAAAAGATAACTAATTTTATCTCATGCTATCAATCACTTTATTCCCAAATAAATTTCAAGGTCCCTGACCAATACCTTCAAAACATGTTTATAGAAAATATGCAAACTAAGGTTCAAGACAAGTTGAACATGATGAAATTTCCATCATTCATGCACCTATGCACTACCCTCTGTGAATATCAAAATTCAGTTAGTAGTTGAGATACAAAGTCCACCTCGAGCTGAATTGAGAGATCCAAACCCACAAACCAAAAGAATTCCCAACCTTTTAGAAAAAAAAAGGTTTCCTAAAATTCGATCCCCCTCAAAAAAAAAGTCAAAATTTCAACAACCATGTAGTTGCTTTCAAATCCATGGTTCCCTTTAGTTATGGAGATCCAAAAAGACAATTCACTTCCTTGCCTGATACCCTTCATAATACAATGTCCCAACTCTTAGAACAAAAAGTGAATACCTTTCCACCCATCAAAACACTTGACCCTAATAATCATTTACCTTAGAGCTTTAAATAAAAGTCTTATTGCCACTATCAATGACAAAATGGACATAACACAAAAAATTTCAAGCATCTTAAACATCTTGTGCAAGACCTCATTGATTTTGGTCATCTATCCGTTGGAGATGTTAGTGATCAAGGAAATAAGTCTATTGCCCCTCCTAACCAAAACTTGCAACTTTTTACCATCCTAATGCCCAAAAATAATATTTCATTTGTCAAATCCAATGAAACTACAAAGAATGATGTGATGAATGTTTATAAAAATGATGAAATCAATGATTTTGTTCTAAAAAATACTATCAACCTTAATCCTATAGATGAAATGGAAGGGATGATAGACATCATCCCTCGTAAGGGCTGACCTAAGAGTCCTCTTGACATTGATTTCTCCTCTAAGGATAGACTTAAAAATTTCCCCAATAGTCCTCTCTATATAGCTAGAAGTATCTATGACAATTCCACTAATGGGATACTAATAGATCCTTCTTGTGAATAGAATGTGAGATGTGAGGAATTGCTACTTTTGCATGAACTTGATCAAGATGAATATGATAAACTGAAAGCATCGATAAAGAAACATAATAGTTTTGTGTTCCATACAATATGATCAATAACCTTACCATTAAAAATAGGACAAAAAACATTAGATGTGACATTACCCATCATCTCATAGTCTGACCAATTTTGTATGAAGCTAGGCTACCCATGGCTTCACTCCATGAAAGATGTCCCTTTGGTTGTGCATAAATTCTTAAAATCTTCCTTTGACAATGAAATATTCATTGTTCACCATAGCAGCATTAACCCCTTGTCATTTAAAGGAAAATTTTCCCTAGATTCCTTTTGGAAAGAGCCCATGGAACCTATAAAGCCAAGAGAAGACTTCTTTTTCTTTTCCTACCAAAAGTTCAAGGAAAAGAAGATAACAAAACTATCTCTATGAAACATGTCCATGTCCACCTCTGAACCCCCCATCCTTGATGAAACCATTCTTTAACCTAAAAAATACCAAAACAACCAAGACCAAGCTCAAATAGAAACTTGACCTACATCCTACAAATGACCAAGAGACAATGAAAACAACCCTTTCAAACCTTCTAGAATAAAAAAGTTTACAAAGTCAAAGAGAAAGTGGTTGAACAACCTCTCATGGTTCCTTTCGTTCCTCCCCTTGGGGAAGAAAAAAAACTTACATTTGATCAATCTGCTCCTACACAAACTCAACATGAAAAAAAAACTAAAAGAAACAGACGTGCTATAGAGCATAGCTGTAGATGTTGTGGCCTTCCTTGCAAGTTACACAAAGAATTAAAAAAAATAAAATGAAGATTTGAACTTGACTGAATCAATCCATGATGACCCCCCTCCCCAACCAAAACAAAACAACCCAACACAAAAACCACAATAAGAGTTGAACTATTAAATGGATATTATAATTTGACCTTATGTTGTGGTTAACCTAGATGATGATGATGTTGACTCTGAGCTACGCTCAACTAACTCGATCCCTTAAGGGTCCAAAGTGAAAAATGGATACAATATTTGATGGGATATTACTCAAAAACCATGATGGTTATGAAAACTCTATCTGATCCTATTGTATCATGTTGAGCCCCTTTACAATAATATCTCTTGTTTTTTGTTATCTTGGAGTCATTTTCCTGTGGTGTCCATTTTTCACTTGACAGAAAAAGTGTCAAATGCAAGTAGTGTAAAGTTGCAAAGTGGTGCAACTTTCATTCTACATCTCATGTGACCAAAAAAACTATTCCAATGTGTTTGTATGGTTACATTTATGCTAGGCATGGTCCTCTTTCACACCCAAACACAACGAATCACTCTAAGCTACATTCAACCGCATCGATCCCTTAAGAGTCCAAAGTATAAAAGGATAGCAATACTTGACAAGCTATTACTCCAAAATCATGACTCTTATGACCTCTATATTTGATCCTATGAGATCATGTTGGTCTTGTCTACAATAACCTATCTCATTTTTTATTATCTCAGAGTAGTTTTCCCATGGTGTCCATTTTTTATTTGATGGAAAAAGTGTCAAACACAAGTAGTGTAAAGTTGCAAAGTGGTGCAAATTTCGTTCTACAAATCATGCGACAAAAAAAACTATTCCAATGTGTCTGTATGGATATGTTTATGCTAGGAATTTGGTCATGTTTCACACCCAAATATGTCGAATCACTCTAAGCTAAGTTGAACCAGCTTGATCCCTTAAGAGTCCAAAGTGAAAACTGGCTCCAATCTTTGATGGGATATTACTTGGAAACCACGATGCTTATGAACTCTTTGAATAAGCCTATGAGATCATGTTGGGACCCTTTACAATAACCTCTCTCAGTTTTTGTTATCTCAAAGTCATTTTCCCGTGGTGTACATTTTTCACTTGATGGAAAAAGCATCAAATGCAAGCAATGTAAAGTTGCAAAGTGGTGCAAACTTCTTTTTACAAGACATGTAACCAAATTAACTATACCAACACATATAGATGGGTATTTTTATGCTATTAATGGTACTCTTTTCACCCAAACATTTTGAATTAATTCAAGCTATTTTCAATTGACTTGATCCCTTAAGGGTCTAAAGTGCAAAATGACTGCAATCTTTGACGAGATATT
This sequence comes from Sequoia sempervirens, assembly GCA_007258455.2. NCBI lineage: Eukaryota > Viridiplantae > Streptophyta > Pinopsida > Cupressales > Cupressaceae > Sequoia > Sequoia sempervirens. The sequence continues at coordinate 67,728,869 of VDFB02000017.1, forward strand.
GCTCGAGAACCATTATGATTATAAATGCTCCATATAAGCCTATGTGATTGTGTTGGGTCCCTTTACAATAAGATCTTTTAGTTTTTGTTATCTAAAATTTGTTTTCCCATGGTGTCCAATTTTCACTTGATGGAAAAAGTGACAAATGCAAGTAGTGTAAAGTTGCAAACTCGTGCAACTTTTGCTCTACAAATTGTGTGACCAAATGAATTGTTCCAAAACATCCCGATAGTTACATTTATGATATGAATTTTTCTCTTTCATACCAAAACATGTTGAATCACTCTGAGCTACGTTCTACTAGCTCAATCCCTTAAGGGTCCATAGTGCAAAATGGCTACAATCTTTGACAGGCTATTTCTAAGAAATTGTGATGCTTACAAACTCTCTGTTTGAGCCTAAAATTTGGGCCCCTCAATAATAACCGCTTTCATATTTTTTTATTAGATTTTTTTTCCTATGGTGAAGACTTTTAATTGATGGAAAAAGTGTCAAATGCAAGTAGTGTAAAGTTGCAAAGTGGTGCAACTTTTGTTCAGCAACTCGTGTGACCAAAAAACTATTCTAATGTGTTTGGATAGGTACATTTATTATAGTAATGGTCCTCTTTCACACCCAAACACATTGAATCAATATGAACTAAGTTCAACTAACTCGATCCCTTATGATGGCATATAAAACAATCAAAAAAGAGAAACATTCACATGACAGTTGAGAAGTCAGAGTTTTCTACACCAAAAGCATATGATCATCCTCAAGTCTAGCAAGGGTAAGAAATTTTTTAATTATCCTCCTTTCCCTTTGGAAATACATTTCTCAAGGCTCTTAAATAGGACTTCTTACCAAATTTGAAAAAGCATGATAAGCCCATGGTTGAAAATTTTGTAGTCATCAAAGTGGGTACTAATTCTATATTATATAGATCATAACTCTTCTTTATCTTTAAGATCTTCTAACTGTGGAAATGGTTTCACCAAGCTGTGAAGGGTGAGCTATTCTTTATTTAGATATACCTATGTGGGTTCATTTGTCTTATCTTCCATTGCAATTTTGGATGGATTATTTCTTTCAAAGTATTTGGAATGCTTTGGTTAGATTTATATCCATTGATTCGATGAAAATAGAAATATATCAAAGGCGTTTCTTGAAAAATTTTGGTTGAAAATTGGGGAGTGAGCATGGAAACAAGTCATTCATTATGAAAATGTTAGTGTAGAATATTCTACCTAAAATATTCCTTTCAATAAGTTTTCTAGTTGTTATATTTTTATGATAATGATTGTTTACTTGTGTAATATTGCATGAAGTTGCATTCATATTTTCTAGTTGGTAGTTTCCATTCTAGAAGGCTCATCTCTAGTGATATATATTATACTCATTCTTAATCAATTATCAAGTTAATAATTAGTGCATTTATTTTAAGTTAATCTTTCATTTTCAATTTATGGAATTTTGTAATTTGTAACTCTACTAGTATTGCTAGAAATATTGAAGTTGTTTAGAATCAATCAATAAATATTCAAGAAAAACCATGAAGGACAAAAATGATCAATGCTAGGGATAACCAATTAATAAGTATACACGAGAATATAAGTCAAGTATACATGTGAATAAGGGAAGCACAAGAACTGAAATACATGTAATCCTTGAAGTATACACAAGAATACATAGTATACAAAAATTAATACAAAGTATATGCATGAATACAAGGTATATGCATGAAAACACTTAAGTCACAAAGTATACATGTAAATTGTAAAGCATACACTTGAATACACGTGATTCATATATATTGAACCATGGATTTACAATGCAAATATGGACAACATCAATAAGAAAGATTTGTATTAACAAAATAGTCATGTAGGCATACATCAACATATGTGAATATAATTATTAAATATATAAAAAATGGCTATTTAGGCTTACAATAATTCCATATAGGCATACAACAAAGGTCTCTAGAATAAAAATTCATTGTTCTCCATGCTCTTGAAATACATTATTTCCCTTCTCTATTCGACCGGATGGAAATAAGTTTGTCACTCATTTATTTTGAGGTCGAAGAGTGCTCTTGGTGCTCCTCCTAGGGTTTAGTTCTTGTTCAAGCTTTATCTATTACAATAATAAGTAAAGACATTAATATATAGAAATTATATTATAAAAAGTGATATATTTAACAAAATAATCACTTAACACTAATAGCCAATCTCTCTCCTCAAGGGAAATATTCACATGCCCATGTTGTGGTGTGTTGAAGCCCTGTAGAAACCATCCAAAGAGAAATTAAACTACGAATCAATAATGGTTTTTTTTTCACTAACTAGAAACTATAACAATGAATGTAAATTAAAATTTATTAATCTCCCTCATACCTCTATGAGAGGCATCTAGGATTATATTGAAGAAGAAACACCAAGCTCCATTACCCTATGAACATGTAGAGGTGTATTCACTTCAAACATTTAAAAATAAAACAACAAATTATTCAATCACAAAAACTACAATAGTGATGCATGTCATGACTTATAATGTATGACAATGAATAGAATTTTGAGTACTTACTAAAATATGTATTTATAACTATCATGCTTACTATTTTCCCTATCCATAGCTTGTTTGAAAGAACCTATTTTAGGATTTTATTCATAGCAGAAAGGTGGTGAACCATTTGATAAAATGCTTTGGTCTATAGACATGTACGGAAATTGTGGTAGCATAGAGAAGGCAATGAACTATTTGAAAAATTCCTAAAAGAAATGTGGTTTTATGGTGATGGAATGCCATTAAAAAAAAATGTGTCATGGCATTCCATCACCATGAGACCACATTTATTTGAGTCATTTTTTCAAATAGTCCATTTCCTTTTGTATGGTATTATGTTGGGATGGGGTGGGTGGTATAGTGTGGTCTTGGTTATGAGATGAAGGGAAATCATGGCATGAAGAGGGAGGGGTGGGGATATGAAAAATTGGAATAAAAGGTGGAAGGTTCCATGGATTGGTAAATTGAGGATGAGGATGAGGACCATGAAAAGAAATTGGAGGGGAATTTTGGCTAAAGGCTTAGTTTCTATTTTTCAAGCAATAAGCTATTTGAAAAAATGCCTCAAAGAAATGTGGTCTCATGGTGATGGAATGGTATTCCATCACCATGAGACCACATTTCTTCAATATTTTTTTCCAAAATACTCACTTCCTTGACTATGATATTGCTTACTATTATTCTTTGACATATTTTTTCTAAGCATCCATAGTTTGTTGGAAATAACCTATTTTAGGCTTTTAGCCATGAAGCAAGGAACTGAGAATTTTGATAAAATGATTTGGTAGACATGTATGAAAAATTTGGTAGCATAGAAAAGGTGGTGTGCTATTTGAAAAAATGCCTCAAAGAAATGTGGTCTCATGGTGATGGAATGGCATTCTGTCACAATGAGACCACATTTATTCAAGGTATCTTTTTAAACTACTCACTTCCTTGTCTATGCTATTGCTTAGTATTATGTTTTGATAAAGTTTTCCAAGCATCCATAGTTTGTTGGAAAGCACCTTTTTAGGTTTTTAGCCATAGCAACAAGGAAGTTGAAGTAGTTTGATAAGATTATTTGGTAGACATGTATGGAAAATGTGGTACCATAGAAAAGGTGGTGAGCTATTTGAAAAGATACCTCAAAGAAATGTGGTCTCATGGTGATGGAATGGCATTCCATCACCATGATACCACATTTCTTCAAGGAATTTTCTCAAACTACTCACTTCCTTGTCTATGTTATTGCTTACTATAATGCTTTGAGAGATTTTTTCCAAGCATTCATAGTTTATTGGAAAGCATGTAATTTAGGATTTTAGCCATAACAACAAGGAAGTGGGTAGATTGATTAAATGCTTTGGCAGACATGTATGGAAAATGTGGCAGCATAGAAAAGGTCGTGAGCTATTTGAAAAAATTCCTCAAGGAAATGTGGTCTCATGGTGATGGAATGGCATTCCATCACCATGAGACAACATTTCTTTTAGGTATTTTTTAAAAGTACTCACTTCCTTGTGTATACTATTGCTTACTATTATGCTTTGATAGATTTTTCTAACATCCATAGTTTGTTGGAAAGCACCTATTTTAGGATTTTATCCATAGCAATAAAGAAGTGAGTAGAGTGATAAAATGCTTTTGTAGACATGTATGGAAAATGTGGTGGCATAGAAAAGGTGGTAAGTTGTTTGAAAAAATGGCTCTAAGAAATATGGTCTCATGGTGATCAAATGGAATTCCATCACTATGAGACCACATTTCTTTGAGGCATTTTTTAAACTAATCACTGCCTTGTCAATGCTATTGCTTACTATTATTCTTTGATATATTTTTTTCAAAGAATCCAGAGTTTGTTGGAAAGCATCTTTTTAGGCTTTTAGCCATAGTAGCAAGGAAGTGAACTGTTTGATAAAATTATTTAGTATACATGTATGGAAAATGTGGTAGCATAGAAAAGGTGGTGATTTGTTTGAAAAGATTCCTCTTGAAGAATTTGGCTCTCATGGTGATGGGCATCACCATGAGCCCACATTTATTTGAGGATTTTTTTTTCAAAAAGCTTATTGCCTTGTCTATGCTATTGCTTACTATTATTCTTTCATATATACTTCTTCCAAGCATCCATAGTATAGACAAGGCAGTGAACTATTTGGAAAGATGACTCAGCAAAAAGTGGTCTCATGGAATGCCATGACAAGCAAATGGAATTGGCAGCTACTCCTAGTTATTACTTATGTTATGTGAATTAATTTCATCATTGCTTCTGTTGAATTTCTAAACAAATATATTGTAGTTGAAATTTTTTCATCTATCAACGTCTATTTATTATTTATGGAATGTTAAGTAATGCTTTGAGTTTGAAAGATGTGCAATGCATGCAACATAATCAATGATATGAATATAAACTACAAAAATCTATTAAGTACAATTCATTAGTTAAACTCTTTATTCTATTACCTATGTGTAGGTTTCTATAACTCCATTGGAAGTAGGAGGCGATCCCATGAAACCTCCAATGTTAGCCTATTCAACATCCAAAGTAAGATATTAGAATACAAGTCATATAACAATACTATTAACATGTAATAAATTTATAATCGTTTACTAGTTACATACCTCGGTGGTAGATGAAGTGGAGTAATACTCAGTTATAGGGCTAATATATCCAGTATCAACACTATCACCCTAAAATTTTATTACAATCATAAATCTAAATTAGTTAATTTTTCATTTTAGAAATGAAATTTAATAAATTAAACTCAATGAACATTCTAGCATTTACCCTAGTATTGATGTCATAAGCCTCATTCAAAATATCAGTTTCCCTCACCATCTTTGCAGCTACATATGTATCTTGCATAGCAGCCTCTTGAGTGTCAGTGGGGTCAAATTTACAAGTCACCCCACAAACTTGACATGAATGGGGTGGAAGCCTACCACTCGGAGACTCCCCTAGATGGCACTATACTATAGGACTAGCATGTTGGATGACACTTTGGGTCAAAGAGTTGATAGCTTGAAAAGTTTATAGCTTGACACTCTCCTTCACAATGGAAGGGATGAATACATTCTCATGAGCCAACCTAGCAAGAGCTTGTCTCACTTGTTTCCTAGGATCTTGTCATGCACTAGGTCTATCTTGAAATGACCCCCCACCTCTCCCCTAAAAGTTTTTCATATCAAAATAATTGGGGATTTTGTTTAAGATGAAATTTCAATAGAGTTTGTTGAGAAAATATTGTGGGACTTCACAATTGTTGCATAGTGGGTAGTAAAAAACCATGTACCACCTAACCAAAAATAGTTCCTAATCCCTTGTTGGTCGAACTAATGGATATGAAACCTCTTCATATTAAGGTCAAGATTTTGATTTGCGCATGGGTTAGTGAATAATGAGCATAACTGATATTTTGTAATTTTCTCATCTTTTGATTCTTTATATGATAATTTATTTGCATAAAAATTCCTAGCCACCTGCCTCCTATCTTCCCAACCATTTGATTGTTTGTTGATTACATCTACATGTTTAAAAAAAAAATTAAGTGAGTTTGTAAGCGTTCTTCTTTTTATGGCTAAACTTACTGGATCATTCAACCTTGTGATTAACTCCTCAATATGTTTTTTATTGTTTCCAATTAATCATACTAAATTTTGTTGAGTGCCACAAGGGTTTTGAGGGATTGGTGGAGGATATTGTTGTTGTGGTTGTTGAGGATTTTGTTCATGTTCTTCTTGCTCTAGTTTTTGAGGATGTTTAGGAGGTTTTTTAAGAGGATTTTTAGGATCATTATCATTTCCTACAAATTAAACAAATGAATATAAAAACCAAACTAAAAATAATAAATAATCCTTACTTAGTTGATCTCCCCATCCACGTGGTGGAATTTTGGCAATGAAATTGCAACAAATTGACAAAAAAATGCAATATTACCTCCTTCTAGAATGCGAGTGCACAAGAGAAGGGTTTTTGGCTGTAGGTAGCAGAAAACTAGTCACAACAAAAATGAATTTTATTTTTTGTTTTTTTATAATAACCTATAATGTGCCCATGTTATAGGATGGATGTGGCCAAGCCTTAGGATTGATCACACCAAGAAATAACACAAGAATGTTATGACACACTTGTGTTATAATGTGCTCGTGTTATAGCCTATCAAATATTTTTTGAAAATTTGGGCATAATTTGTCTCCCCATCTTTTCGCACTAGCCCAGGGATGCTACAAAAGGACGAATAGCCTAAATTCTTTCTTGTAGAGACAAATTATTTTCGCATAATTTTTCTCCCCATCTTTTCGCACTAGCCCAGGGATGCTACATAAGGACGAATAGCCTAAGTTCTTTCTTGTAGCCTAATTTGTTTCCCCATCTTTTCACACTAGCCCAGGGATTGTTGTTTCTTGTAGAGTACATCAATTTTATTCATGTCCACCTTAATTCCTTTGTGACATATGATAAAATCTAAAATAGTTTCACTATCTACACCAAAGACACTTTTTTTGGATTTAACCTGTAAACATAGATTTTGGTACCCTAATGTTCTCTTTCACTTCTAGGGTTTTTCACCTAAAAGGAAAGGGCTAGGATAAAAACCAATTATTTCCACACTCAAGATTAATATAATATGGATGAAATATGCCTAGATGAGATGATATAAATGAAAATAACTAATGGGGTTGGGGCCCTAGCTTAGTTGGCTAAATATTTCCTATTGTAGGAGCTTGGTCATGAGGTCTAGTCTCCTCCACCCTCATGGTACTAGAGGGCGTGTCGTGCCAGCACCATTGATCATGTTAAAAAGTTTACTAGGTGTACTGCAGTTTATAGGGGGTCGTGCTATCCAATTCTTGCAGACTTAATTTTTTTTTTAAAAGAACTAATAAAATAGATTAATTATTTATGCAAAACTAAATAAATATGAAGTGTTTGAAAGCAAGTTGTGATATGCAAACAAGTATAAAAAGTCCTAAAGAAATCCCTAGAAATATAAATAGAACAAAACATGAGAGATGAAATATGATTGACATGCACCTAGAGACTGAGAAGGGTTGAAAACTGCTATGAAAATCTAGAAATGTTGACTTTCTGATTAATTGAGACTCATTTGCCAACCTGGGTGAATTAGTCTCAGATTAGGGTTTTTGCTTAGAAGTTTGTTTCTATCAAAAGGGTACTAGAATTTGCACTCTATCTCAATAGAAACATCTAGTGGGACTCATTCACCAGTAATGGTGAATTATTCCTTTTCATGTTTTTCAAAAATTAAATTTTTAGATCTACATTTTATCACCTGCACTGCACTTCCAAATTGAATCTCAAATCTGAACCTTTGAAAATGCCTACAAAATAGAATATAGTTTGTTTTGTAATGGGGTTTTTTCCTCGGTCAAACCCCTAATTTGGTAATTAATCATTGAAGAGATAATAAAATCTTCATAAAACCCTAGCCCTAAGTATGTCTAAGACTAGGAAAATTTGAAGTAAGAAAAAACCCTATTTTAATGTGCTAGAATAAGATGTGTAAATGAAGCTTCAATGATGTAAGACTTCAACCTAAGAAACCCTAAGGAATCCATAATCAACCCTTTGCAATGCAGGTTCTTGAATAAAAAGTGAGCTTGAATACCTGAAAAAACCCTAACTTGTCCTAAAGCTTCAACTTTGTTGTATAAAGACTAATGAATATTCTTGTGAAAGATATTCAATAGTTGACTTTTGAATTTTCTTGTTAAAAATGACTAGATGATGTGAAAAATGACCTAAAAACACATGTTTTTAGGCATCACTACCTAATTTCCCATTATTTAGACCTAAAAGGTTGGCATTCATTAAAAAATTAAATTATGTCAGTGGGTTTCTCACTTAAAATTAAAAATTCCCCCAAAAGGGACTCATTCGCCGAAGGTGGTGAATGGGTCCCACATGTGGTTTTCAGAGGTGGGTTTTTGAGATATGAATAATTTAGGCATTATTTGTTGGGATTTTTATGATTTTTTGAGTGAAATGGACCTCTAGATAAAAAATAATGGGTCTTAGGGGCCTATTAATTATGTTTTAAAGGATTATCAATGCAAGGGTGCCCAAGATAGGTCCAAATTAGGCCACAATTTATACTATCTCCAAGAAGGGAGTACAATTTATATTTCCACATTTAGCACCCACTTTAGCATCCATATAACCCTATGTGCATATGTAATCTAAAGGACTCCAAACAGTAGAGTTTATCGAATAAAAGGATACTTGTTTAGATGACAGGAGAATGAACGCCCCAGTGTAGTTATCTATAGAACCACAACATTAGGATCTGAATTTTGCAACAAAAATTTGTTAGCTATCCAAAAATCCTTTTATCTAACTTCTAGAAATCAAATTTGAGGGTAGATTTATGCCCCCCCTTGATTTTATTTACTTTATGAAGGTGGAATCAAGGTAGCAATCTAGCCACATCAAAGAGGAACAATCAAATTTTTGGGCATTTCCAAGTACCATTCCATATAACAATGGACAAGTGATGATGTCGGGAAGGAAATCACAATTATGTTGATTTTAAGAAAAGGAACTTTTTAACCCAAATGAAGTAAAAATCCTTAATTTTGAACATAAAAGCTAAAAATTTAAAGTAAATGGTCACTTAATTTTATCATTTTACCTTTGTGTAGCCTGAGTGATGAGAGAGGAGGAAAAGATGTCAAGCATAAGAGGATTAACATGAGTGGGGAGAGTCCTCTCACATTTGTATGACTAGATCACATGCAACGGCCACAATAGACACCAATACCCATGATCACAGAGGAGTTAGCACATCCTTCATTCCCTCCATAGAGGATGAGGTGGATGTTACTCAGCGTGTCAGAGATATATGTGATGATATTTAATTTATGCATTTAATTTATGTTAGTGTTTACATTTTATATATGTTTTGGTGTGAGGATTTATTGTTTCTACCCTTCAAGAGCCCTAAGAAACTATCAAGAGTTGTATTGTCAGGTAGCTCCAAAGATAGTGCTAGCATCTATTGATGAGGAGGATATGGACTTAGATTATGTGCCCCCACCTATTGTGGAGCAGGATCCAAAGTCACTTAGACCATTCAAAAAATTGTGGGCAGCATATGAGATTCATAGGAGATGAGTTTGTTGAGTAGAGTCACAACCATACCGGACTGCACTAGAGGTTGGGATACTAGAGGCATAGGTAGCTTGACTACAGGAAAAGAGGGATCACATAGCAAGAGAGCATCAGGTGGCCCTTGTACAGATACAGGGTTTAGAGTTTGCGCTCAGATTCAGTGGATCACAATCATGATCACACACTATTGTCTCTCGATGTCCTACCACAAGAGCATCATGAGCACTAGATCCCAAGGGATCAAGTAGTCATATATGGATGAAATGCACATTAAAAATTTGATATATATATGAGAATTTGATATTTTACTATTTGGTGTAATGTGTTTGAATGTTAAATAACAATGTGATTAATTAAATAATTCTTGTAAAATAATTTAATCAATATCTTCATGATTTAATGCAATTAATGTGATCTAATGTAAAACATGTTTTAGTTTCACTTAGATACAACATTTTTCTTGAAAAAGGTTATGGTAAATTAAATGCACCTATAATCTATATAAAGATCTAATTCAACATAACACAAAGGTGAATAGTATATAACCCTATAGCTTTAAACAACACTACTTTATCATGCATACTATTCAAAGGGGTTAGATATAATTCCAATGCAGATGTACGACATTAATAGGTTCCTTGAGGGGTGTGTCCTCTAATTCAATTAATGTATATGTACCAAATCCAAAAGTTTTATCAATGAAATATGGTCCTAACCAATTATGACTAAAATTTCTTCTTTCATTTCAATTGGCATTGACATTGTGCTAATTTATAGATAGCACTAAGTCACACTTGTGGAATGTATGAGGGATGAAAATGAGATTATAATAGCGTTATTTCTTTTTGCAATAAGCCTAGAGATTTTCAAGAGCATTAATTCATTATTCATTGAGCATCTGAAGCTGGTTACATAATCATTGCTCTTTATAGTGTTTATCATCAATAAGCTCTTCAAGAATGATTCATATTGTGGGAATCTCTAACTCCAAGGGCATTACCGGTTCAGTGCCATAGACAAGACTATAAGGTTTAGTTCCTGTAGAAGATCTTACACTTGTGTGATAAGCCCAAAGTGCATATTGTAATTGTGTATTCTAGTCCTTATGATGTTTATTAATAATTTTCTTCAAAAAAAATTCAAGGACTTTATTAGTTGATTAAGCCTAACCATTAGATTGTGAGTAATAAGGTGTGGATAAGTGATGTATTTTAAATGTTTCTAAGAATTTCTTCACGTCATCATTCTTAAATTGTGTACCATTATAAAAAATTAATACAAAAGGGAGTCCAAAGCGAGCAATGATGTGTTCTAAGATGAGGATATGTGCAGGATCATGATGGGCCAAAAAGTGGTGATATGATGGGTATGTGGCTAACGAATTTTTTTACCCAAAATTTCTAAAATGAAAAGGCTTTTTAAAGGACATTCTCAGCTTTTGACCAATATAAATTATGCTTTACTTTGAATTTAATAAATAATTACTATTCATTTTCTATTTGAATTACGACTAAAGTCTTGATTGATAAGCTGATTAAAAAACATCTATGGCTTTCAAATGGTGTCATTTTTTTTGAATTCAAAACATGCATCACATTTTATGCTTCACATATTATAGGATTAAAAAAAAAAGAATTTGATGAAGTTTTGACCAAGTTAAGGTGGTCAGACGTATGCATTTTTATATTTTTTAAAAGTTGTAATAAAAAATTCATAATTAATTATTTACTTGGAAAAAAATTATGAAAAGATATATGCATCACATCGGGACATGAGTCCTATACTTATCTCTTAAATATTATAAATGTTTTTATCATTTTATTGTGGTTAGGGTGGTCAGATAGATACCTACTTCTTACTTTTTCCCTAAAATTTAAGTACTACTAGATTGAAATTTGAAATTTTCACTAAACAGATTTTTGTTAAAATAAACCTAGTAGTTTAGAAACTACATTCAATTTTCTATAGATTATATTCTTACATATTTTTGAAATAATATAGATAACTTATTCAAAATTTTATGTCAAGTTTCCTAACTCTGATTTTTCTAAATTTTCATTGCCACTTAAGCACCTATTTTTTCCATGATGATCTTGCACATACCCATGAAATGACATATCACTTTAGCTATTGTAGATCAAAGGGGAATGGATTCTACCCATTTTGTGAAGTAACCAGTTGTAGTAATGATAAATGTATGTCCAATGAAAGAAGGGGTGATATTTTTCCTATAATGTCCAATCCCCAAACTGTAAAGGGCCATATTGGGACCTAAGCTTGAAGTTCGCAAGTACGGGGATATGTTAAATAACTATGCTTCTAAAATTTATGAAATTTTTGAACATAATCAAATCAATCACGTTCCATGTTTCACAAATAGTACCCAATGCAGATAAGTTTTTGAACCAACGTTTGTCCACCGAAATGGCCAGCAGAAGCACCCTCATGGGCTTGTTGAAGTACCATAGGGATTTTAGATTTTCTTAAGCATCAAAGTAAGAGACCATGGAATGAACTTTGGTACAACACCTTAGCAAGAATTATATATTTAGAGGCAAGTTTTCACAAAATAGCTCAAAGGTTTTTAGATGTCAGTTTGGGAAAGGTACCATGTTTCAAATAACTAAATATTGTATTGAATACCATTCACTCAAGTCTTCCTTTTGTGTTATTAATAGTTTTTCCATGTGAGCATCGATAGAAGGTTTCATGATTGGATTAATAGTGAATGTAAAATATTTTGAAGGATCTTGAGGGGATATAAGAGAAGCAACACTCGTCATTGCATCCACAAGCTGATTATCATTTCATGGGATGCTATCAATAGTGTATGTTTCAAATTTCTCTAACAATTGCATCATAAGATCCTTGTATTTAGATATTTTTTCATGTTTTTCTTGATATATCCCATTGCTTTTTTAATTACTAATTGTGAGTCACCAAAGATTTTAATATCTCTAACACCCATTATTAGAGAAACACACAATCTAGCAATTAAGGCCTCATATTCAACTATGTTGTTCATACATAGGAAGTTTAGGTGAGATGATAAGGGAATAGGATTTCTTATTGGTGGGATTAATATAACCCCAACACCAGAGCCAGTTCTACACTTAGATCCATCAAAATACAATTCTCATGTTTGAATGTCTATTGTCAACATGTTGTCATTAGGAAAAGAGTCATTACTAGGTAGAGCTAGAGGAGAAGGAGCATCAGTTAAGTGATCGGTTAAGGATTGTCCTTTGATCAATTTTTGTGTAAAAAAATTAAGGTCAAACTTAGTTAGAAAAATCACCCACTTAGCTAAGCATCCGGATAAGTTGGTTTTATTAAAAAGATGTTTAAGAGGATCAAATTTTTTTATGATTTGTATTTCTACATTTAGTAAATAATATCGCAATTTACTAGTAGTGAATACAAGTGCAAAGATTTTTTTTTAATTGGTGTGTATCATCATTCATAATCAATTAAGCTTCAACTAATATAATAAACAAGATGCTCTTTTCTAGTATTGTCTTGTTGAGCCAACAATGTTGCGAGAACATGGGCTGATGTGGCTATATAAAGGATGAATTGTTTATTTGGCATAGCAAGTTGAAAAATAGGTGGAGTTGCAAGATATTCCTTTAAACTCTCAAAATTATGTTTACAATCCTCATTCCAATCAAAATGTACATCCTTTTTAAGGATATGTGTGAAGGGTAATGCATGATTAGCTAAAGATGGAACAAAACAACAGATAGCTTGAATTCTTCCTCATAATGTGCACAATTGAGAAATATTTCTAGGAGGTGGCATACTAATTATAGCATCAATTTTCTTTTTATCCACCTTGATGCCTCTATGAGATATGATAAACCATAAAAGTTTTCCACTATCTACTGCAAAGACATTTTTTTGGATTGAGTCTCATGTTGTATTTTTTCATTCATTCAAAAATGTTTTGAAGGACATGGATATTGTCCTGGTGTGTTAAAGATTTAGCAAGAATGTCATCAACATAATCTTCCAAAATTTTATGTATGTAATCATGGGATATTAGTGTCATCGCTCATTAGTAAGTTTCTCCTACATTATTTAAACCAAAAGGAATCATAACCCAACAAAATTTTCCCCAAACAGATGTAAATGTTGTCTTATATTGATCTTGTGGGTTAATAAAGATTTTATTATAACCAGAAAAGCCATTGATGAATGCCAAAAAATCATGTCCTACAGTTGAATCGATAATCATGCCAATATTAGGAATTGAAAAATCATCCTTTAAAGAGGATTTATTCAAGTCATGAAAATCTATACATATCTTAATGCGATTGTCATGTTTAGCAAGTTTTGCGACAATGTTTGAGATCCAAGGAGAAAAATTAATAGGCTGAATGAAACCTGGATCAAGGAGTTTTTTGAATTCTCCTTTAACATGCAATGCTATCTTAGGGAGGATTTTTTGTATCTTTTGGAAAATAGGCTTAGCATTTTCAGAAAGGACAATGTTGTGTTTTACTATCTTTGGATCAATTCCTAGCAGGTATAAATATTTCCAAGCAAAAAGTTTAGGAAAGTCATGAAGCAAGGTTGAAGTCTCCTCTTGTTCCTCATCATCAAGACACTTCCCAATCTAAATTATTTTGTCTTTATCATTGATATCCATTGGTATATCAATTGTATCCCCTAAGGAGAGTGCATTTGACTTAGGAAACTTAGAATCATATGGTTTCATACTCATATGTTGCTCATTACTTATGTTATTTCACTTGGTATGAATCATAGCATAGGTAACCCATTTCATGGGAGGAATAGAGCATGTTTTATCATTACGTCCTAACATTTGTTTCAAGGCTTCATCACTTTCAACATGCTCCCATGATGGTGGTAGATCATATCAAGTAATTTAGAATGTTTGATTGTGAGAGTGTGTTTTGGTTTAGATGTGACAGTGTTGATGTTCAGTGAGGATCGTTGAGTGGCCTTTTTTGTTTTAGAAAAAGAATATGGGTATGTGTAGGATCATCATGGAAGAAATAGGCCCTTAAGTGGCAAAAAATTCAAAAAAATTAGAGTTAGGCAACTTGACATAAAAATTTGAATAAGTTATCTATATTATTTCAAAAAAATGTAAGAAAATAATTTTTAGAAAATTGAATGTAGTTTCTAAACTACTAGTTTTTTCTTTTTTTTAAAAAAAAATCTATTTGGTGAAAATTTGAAATTTCAATGTAGTAGTACTTAAATTTCAAGGAAAAAATAAGTAGGTTTCTTTCTGACCACCCTAACAACAATAAGATGATAATATTTTTTATAAGATTTTAGATATAATTAGAGGACTCATGTCTCAATGTGATGCATAGTTTTTTGTAATTTTTTTCTAAGTAAATAATTAATTATGAATTTTTTATTACAACTTTTAAAAAATAAAAAAAATTGTATGTCTAACCAACTTAACTTTGTCAAAACTTCATGAAATTTATTTCTTTTTTTTAATCCTATAGAATGTGACACATGTTTCATATTCAAAAAATGTGATACTGTTTGAAAGCTACAATTTTTTTTCAATCAACCTATCAATCAGTACTTTAGTTGTAACTCAAATAGAAAATAAATAATAATAATTTATTAAATTCAAAGTAAAGAATAATTTAGATGGGTGAAAACCTGAGAATCTCATTTAAAAACCCTTTTTGATTCAACAATTTTGGGTAAAAAAAAGTTGTCAGCCACATACCCTACAAAAATCCATCATATCGCCACTTTTTGTCCCATCATGTTCCTACACATACCCATATCCCAAACCAATTTTTGTCTTTTGTGGATTAGGTTCTATAGGAACTCTAATACCTTGTTCATCCTTTCCACATCCTTTACCATTGTATCCCAATTGTTTCACAAGTTGATAGCCTTGCCCACAATGTCTTTTCCATTTCTTTTAGGTTTGGAAGTTGTTGATAGTCTATCTCATTAAAATTAGTTGTATAATTTGTGCTTAAATCCAAAATAGATGAGGTAGATGTTGAGGAAGATTCTTCCATATTCTGAGTGGACATAATCATGGGTTGTTCTTTTTTTTCATCATTTTTCATGTAATTATGTATTCTCCCATAAATGGAGGTGTGAATTTTAATGATCCCCAGTCATCACCTAATAATTTAGACATCAACTCTTCTTGGTTTTCAATTTCAAGAGGTTTTATATGAGATGTTGGAATCAATGTGTTCATAGGACTTGTTGTTGATTTTTCAAGTTGTAGGAAACTTTTAGGCTCATGGTCTATTTCAACTTGATAGATTTATTGTTGTAGACATATTTCAATATACGATGAAGGTTCGAAGGCACTACATGCATCTCATGAATCCATGGTCTTCCCAAAAGAAGATTATATGAGAGATCGTAGGGCATGACATGAACAAGACTTTGCAAAGTAGCCATTTCAGCTGTAATAGGTAAGGTGATTACATTGAGTGATTGCTTTGTAACATTATCAAATCCTCTAATGGACAAGGAATCAAATTTGATTTGTGATTTTTCCACACAAAATTTATCAAGAAGCTTTACACTACACACATTAAGGGTAGAGCCATTGTCAACAAGGGTCCTTTTAATACATAAAGGCTTCAATTTCCTTTCTTAACTCTAAAGGAGGGAGCTCATGTTGATGAAAATTAATGTCCAAACTAATTGTATTTGTTCCTTTTATTAGAGCTGACACCTCATTTATAGTTGTACCTAAAGGAACCACTATTTGTTGCAATGTTGTTTGAAGGATGGTTTGATAGTTTGGTGAATTCTGAAGTAACTCTAAAAGGGAAATATTTTTAGGAGTCTTCTTGAGTTGCTCAACATGGTCATACTCCTGAGTGTGTGAGGTGAAGTGAGGAGCACTAGGAAAAATAGGATTAGGAAAAGGTAAAGAGGTTGCTATTGGTTGTTGTGGTTGCAAATTGTTTCAGGCATTGTATGTGTGAGCAATAGTATTATTACTTTGTTGTTGTAATACATCCATTTTAGGTGGGTAAAGGTAAAATTAGGTTTATTTAAAAGTTGAGGTTTATGAAAATGTGGGTAACGAATGAATTCAAGTTGAATCAAATTCACATATTTTATTTTAGGTTGCTCATAACAAACCTTAGTGGATGGCTTAGGTGAGATGAAGTCCTAAAGGGCTTCATCTAACATATCAAAGTCATCAGTACTAATTTTTTTGAGGGGTAAGTTATCATCAATTGGTTTAGGTTTCTCATGGAAAGCCTTTGTAGATGAAGTGAGTGAGAGGAAGTCTTGAAATGCTTCATCTAACTTATCTAAATCATCACTACTAAGAGGCTTGGATGAGATAGTGTTTCTAAATTGAATCATTTGATGTATAGTTTTTTTTATGTTTTCAATTTTGTGTTGCCATTTACTGATGAATCTGATCTAAGAGAACTAGGAACTAAAGTTGAAAATGAAACTTGTAAAAATATAATACTACCCATGATTTTCATTTACAGTAAATGATGTTTAATGCTAATGATTTAAATGTAACAAAAAATAATTGAACTGAAACATAAAAGTAACTGATCATGCAAACCAAAGGTTAAAAACTAGAAACTAAATGTTGAAAATAGTGATGTAGAATGTGTATTGGGATTGATTTGCTCAAGATGGTGAATGAGTCCCAATAGGGGTATTTTGAAAATATTCTTTTTTTTTATTGTTTTTTATGTTTACAAGTCTGTACAATGCAAATCTAAAGTGAACATACAAAATTTCAATATTTTGAATGATTGTAAATGCAATAATGAAATCTATATGATCTTTTCACTAATGTAATATTTGAAAACCATAAGATGCAAAACAATGAAAAAACTAATTAAATTTTGATGCAAGCTAGCCCTATGATGTGAATTTACTTGAAATCATAAGTAAAAATTTTCTACAGGAGTTTTGGTACCCTTATGTTCTCTTTCACTTCTAGGGTTTTTCACCTAAAAGGAAAGGTATATGGTAAAAACCGGTTATGTCCACACTCAAGATTAATGTAATATGGATGAAATATTCCTAGATGAGATGATCTAAATTAAAATAACTATAAAAATAGAATGATTATTTATGCAAAACTAAACAAACATGAAGTGTTTGAAAACATGTTATGATATGCAAACAAGTAAAAAAGTCCTAAAGAAATTCCTAGAAATATAAATAAAATAGAACAGGAGAGATCAGATATGACTGACATGCACCTGGAGATTGAGAAGGGTTGAAAATTGCTCTGAAAAACTAGAAATTTTGACTTTTTGGCTAATTGGGACTCATTCACCAACATGGGTGAATTAGTCCCATATTAGGGTTTCTACTCAGAAATCTGTTTCTACCAAAAGGGTATTGGAATATGCACTCTCAAGTGACAAAAACCTTAAGTGGAACTCACTCACCACTAATCGTGAATTAGTCCTTTTCCTATTTTTTGAAAACTAAAGTTTCAAATCTGCACTTTATCACCTACACTACACTTCCAAATTGAATCCCAGATGTGAACCTTTGAAAATTCCTACAAAATAGAATATAGTTTGTTTTCTAATGGGGGGTTTTCTTCTTTCAAATCCATAATTTAGTGCTTAAGCCTTAGAGGGATAATAAAATATCCATAAAACCCTAACCCTAAGTGTGTCTAAGACTAGGACAATATGAAGACAAAACCCTCTTCTCATGTGCTAGAATAAGATGTTTAAATGAATCTTAAATGATGTAAGACTTCAACCTAAGAAACCCTACAACATTTTAAATAAATATTAATGACATGCAAACCTTAAGTCTGAAGATAGAGAGAAAATGGTAGATGGAATCACTTTGAAAACAAGTCTTTAGGCTTCTTTTGATGGCTAGTTGCATCTCCTCAACCTATATTTCTCCATGATTCTCTATAGGAATCCATAATCAACCCTTTGCAATGTGGGATCTTGAATAAGAAGTGAGCTTGAAGACCTACAAAACCCTAATTTGATGTCCTACAGCTTCAAGTTTTTTGTATAAAGACAAATGAATCTTCTAGTGAAAGATATTCAACACTTGACTTTTCAATTTTCTTGTTAAAAATAACTAGATGATTTGAAAAATGACCTAAAAGCACATATTTATAGGCATCACTACCTAGTTGCCTGTTATTTAGACCTAAGAGGCCAACATCCACTGAAAAATGAATTAAGTCAGTGGGTTTATCACTTAAGATTGAAAATTACCACAAAAGGGACCCATCAACCACCCTTGGTGAATGGATCCCACTAGAGGGGACTCATTCATCCAAGGTGGAAACTAGGTTCCACTTGTAGTTTTTTGGAGGTTGATTTTTGAGATATGAATAATTTAAGCATTATTTGTGGGGATTTGCCTGATTTTTGAGTGAAATGGGCCTCTAGGTAAAAAATAATGGGTCTTAGGGGCCTATAAATGTTGTTTTAAAGGATGATAAATGCAAGGGTGCCCAAGATAGTTCCAAATTAGGCCATAGATTGTACTATCTCCAATAAGGGAGTACAATTTCTATGTCCACATAACCTCATTTTATTACTCACATTCATTCAAAGATGTTTTGAAGGATGTTCATATTTGCATTTCGATTTAAAGATTTAGAAAGAATATAATCAACATAATCCTCCAAAATATTATGTATCTAATCATGAAATATCAATATCATAGCTTGTTCATATGTTGTGTCTATTTTCTTCAATCTAAAAGACATGATTACCCAACAAAATGTTCACCAAACTATAGTAAATGTTGTTTTGTCTTGATCTTGAGGGTTGATAAATATTTTATTGTATCTATAGAATTCATCGATAAATGAGAACAAAGCATGTCCCATAGTCAAATCTAGTATCATGTCAATATTAGGAAAGGGAAAATAATATTTTAAGGATTCTTTAATATTTAAATAAAAAAATTTCATACACATTATAATACAATTATCAAGTTTCACGACTGTGACAATGTTTGAGATCCAAGGAGAAAAATCTATAGGATGTATAAAACTAGCTTCGAGGAGCTTCTCAATCTCAGCTTTAACTAGCAAGGCTATCTTAGGATTCATCTTTCATATCTTTTGTCTAATTAGTTTAGAAATTTTTACAAGAACTATATTGTTTGTTACTATCTTAGCATCAATTCTTGGTATATCCAAATAAGTCTAAGCAAAGAGTTGGGGAAAGTCATAATGTAAAGTTGCACAGTCTTCTTGTTCATCTTCATCAAGGAATTTTCCTAATTTAATCACTTTTTCTTCATTGTTAATGTCCATCGGTATGTAAATTTTATCTCCCAAAGGAAGTGCACCTTGTTTCAAATATTTAGGGTTGTATTCTTCATTGTATATATCAATCTCCTTACTTTCCTTTTCTCTATTTCCTTTCTTAGCTCTATTCACAATACATGTAACCCTTTTCTTTTTAGGACTAAATGGCTTGTCATAAACTCCTAACATTTATTTCAAGGCTTCATCATCATCAAAGTACATTCTAATGAGTCTTCACAAGTTGTATCAAGTAATTTAGGATGCTTCAAGGTGAGAGTTATTTTAGGTTTACACATAACAGTGTTGATGTTAAACAATGGTCGTTTGTTTGATTGCATTATTTTAGAAGTGCAATACCCAAAAGTAGTTTTTGTCTCCTATGTGTTAGGCTCTACGGGAACAAAAATACCTTATTCCTTCTTTCCACATCCTTTTACATTATAATCAAGTTGTTTCATAAGCTCATAACCTCTCCCACAAAGTATTTCTATTTCTTTTGGGTTTGGTGGTTGTTGATGATCTATCTCATCAAATTTTGTTGTATAGATTGTATCTTCTTCTAGAGTAGATGAGGTAGATGCTTGTGATTTTTATTTCAAATTTTGTATTCAAATTACTGTTGGTTGTGATGGAACCCTTAAAAATTGCTTTGGTTCCATTTCAAATCTTGCAAAATTTGGTTAATTTCATGTCCTTAGGCTTAGGGTTTTGTTCACCATCAATACTATAGCATTTGCATTGTTAAAACCCTTTCCTAAATAACCCTTAGGTACAATTCTATTAGCAATAATTATATTGCATTGTTGACCTTTTGCAATAGGTTCTTGGTCAGTTTTAGTTGTGAATTATGTTATCAAGCCCATGCTTTTACTAGCCCTTGAGTCCTAATGATCCTCACTATTGTCTGATGCCATAAAATTATTTCCTTATATTAATTGTAGTTGATGCCCTTCAAAATGTTTCATCTTGGTCTAAGATTGGTTTTTAATATTTTACATGGTCACCTAAGGTTTTAACCTTACTTGTTATGCCCTCGACCACCATCTTCCTAGTGATGGCCCCTTCTTAAAAACTAACAATTTTAGCATGTACAAATACTAGGTTCTATGATGACCATTTGATCATCACGAGAAAATCACTACCATTCCCCCATGTCCCCATCTTGCTTCATTCCTCATCAAAATAATTACATGGGCTAGTGGGTACACGTCACATGTCTTTTACATTGGCGGGACCAATACCTTTGAATGATCAACAAGCGGTATCCAAATAAAATTGATGGTGGTTGTTGTTTGATGTGGCTTCATCTTGGTTTCTCCCTACTCCGCATTCGATTTTATTTTGTATTTAAAACATATCATGGGCTAGTGGGTAGATTGACACCTATTGCCTCATGGAGGGAACCACTTGGCTTTGGAGGCAATGAACACCTTATGAATCAAGGATTGCGGTTGATGGTGGGCAATGTGGGTCAATCCTAACCGATCCCTACCATCGCATGAGGGGCCCAATCATGCCTTATGTTTCTTAGTGGGGGATTAGGTGATTGCCACGTGGAATAATTTGAAGGGCTAAAGGGACATTAGCAAGGGTAGAATATCAATGAAATTGGCTGAGTGAACATATGGGATAAAATGGTGCCATTTTTAAATTAATTTCTTTTGGAATGTGTTCAAGATTTTAGGATTGCTTTTGATTATGGCCATCAATTCTATTAGATGGTGGCACATGTAGAAAGGTTATATTGAAATAAGGTACAGTATAGGCCTGATAGTTTGAGACTAAATCATGATCATTCCTTATCATCCTATTGAGATGAGTTTCAAGTGGATTAATTCCCATGGGGGAGTAGGAAAATTGGACATGACAGGATTTTCTTTAATGCTAAGTAGGGGATTAAATGTGTAGACATAGTGGATGTCTATCCACTTGGACTTTTCTAATTGGACAAAGGCAGCAAGCACATGCAATTAGATTCTCCATAATTAATTACCCTTATTATAATTATCAATTGATTTATCTTGACATGTGACCAGCGACTGATGTTCAAAAATCAAGTAATTGATTGTCAGCTCCCTTGCACAATCCTTCCTTAAGAATTAATGGTCAACACACTCAAATTTCTCAATATAATGAGAGTCGATAGCAATATTTTCTTCACAATTGAAATCATAAGAAAAGATTTGAGCATAAGTTAATAAAAATTATGGTATGAAGTATCTTTGGTAAGAAGTTGTAGAGATATTGTGATAGATTTTCTTGGGTAAGTAGGGGCTCATATCTTCTTTGTTTAAATTACATCTAAGTCAGTTTGTGAGCTTTAAAGTACTAGGGTGGTGAGGGTTTTATAGTTTGCAATCTCTTTTTAAGTTGATAAGAATCGTGAGGGTTTGAGTGTTTTATTCTACAAAAAATATTTTTAAGAGTAAAGCAGTGAAAGGTTTTCTTGCAATTAAGGGTATCCTTGTTCTCATTCTCTTCTCTTTGAAAATGAGTAAACCCAATATGTCTCCCCACACAGTCAGAAGATCTAGGAGACTTACTTTGCTTGAATTTCAGGATGATGCTCCTAAAATAGAATATGGCACACTAGGAACTCCTGTAACACCAAAAGGTAGGAGGATTTCCTATAGTAATACTAAGAAGGATGGTGTCAAAAGAAATTACCACCTAAGGAATAGAGTTTTTGGTCATGAAAAGGGTGAGTCTATTGGAAAAAAAACTAAGTCTTGTGGGAAGAAGAAAAATAAGTACCCCAAGGCTTATATACGGAGGCACAACTATGCCATGGAAGATTTGGTCAAAATTTCAAGCGATAAAGAGGATACTGACCTAGAGTATGGCCGTTACCTACTTTCTCTAATGACACTAGAGAATTTTGATGATGGAGGGGTAGTAGCTTCTCTAGTTTCAACAAGAACATGGAGCAGGTTTGTATACTCTGATTCTAAAGAATTAGAGTAGCACCCTGGTTCTATTTTTTCTTTTGATGACACCTCCACCACAATGGCGGGCTCTTTCTATTTAGCGAATGTATAAATTTTTTTCTTTGGTGCTGACATGGAAACTTTTTTGGCTACTATGAAGGAGAGGTATTGGACATCATGGCTTCAATGGAAAATATGATTTTTCTACATAGTACGTAAGTTCTTTCCTTATGTAATAATGGAGAATCTTCTTTGATTTACATGGACAAGGGATTTTGGTGCTACTACAACAAGGAACAATTCCTTTTGGAAGGCGGACTGGTCCTCTTCAATGAACTACATGGATTTTTATCTTTTTCTTTCCCCATGCATATTTTAATGATTAAATGTGACCATTTAGAAAAATTATGAAATGAAATGTATGTCAAATGCAAATGTAATTTAAATTGTATTTTTTCTTGATGCTTGTCACTCCCATATCTCTATAAATGGGATTTCGGGGTCGATTACAAAGGAGGTTGGTTGGTTTCTTTGGAATTGATTACACAAAGAATTGTAAAGGATATTGAACATTTTAGTGTTAAGTCTTAGGTTTGAGTCTTCTAATATGTATGTAAATTTCTGATAGTGATACTGGTAATGTAAAAAAAATAGTGAAAATTCAACACCATTTTCTCTCCTATGTACTGGTTTTAAAAACTATAAATAATATAATCAAGGGTTATCCTATTTATCTTTATTTATTTCCAATGGGTGTATAGTTTTTTCCTTGCTTATGAGTTCAAAGAATTAATGTAAATGCATGAGTGGACCCATAGGTTTATATTAAATCAAGTGATGGATGCTAGTAAGAAGTGATGGTTGAGATATAAATGTTGAAATATGGTAATGCAGTATTCTCAAAGCTTAAAATTATAGTTTCATGTGTGAAAATTACTATCAAATCATGTGGGTGTAAGAATTGACTTCGTTTGAAGGATGAGACACTGGTCTAAGTGAGGTAGTCATACTGTATCATGTTTATTAATTCAACAAGAAACCTTCCATTAAATCAAATTCTATGAAATGGGTTACAATTATGTTAGGCTTTACCATTTCCATGCTCTGAATTTGAATTTTTATTAAGTATCCAACTTCTTTAATACATTATGTTAGTTGATCTATTTACTTGAGAATTATCTATGTGTTGCAATGTTTATGATAAAATATTATAGGAATATCATATAAACATTATTAGGACTACCCTCCTAGATCTCAAAGAGCCCAAAGAGTAGAAGTAGAGGTCTAAAAAACCTTTACTTGTTTCTTTTCCAATACTTACCCTTGCTAATTATTGGATTTTGGAAGATTCATAGGTAAGTGGTAAGATCAAGTTTGGTTCTAAAAAAAATAACCAATAGATTGGCGACTCTACCGGGAATGATTTTAGAAAATTATGATAGAAGATCATCCTACCTTAAAGAGTCATTGAAGTTTCAAAATAGTTTGTAACTAGAGATTGCAAATTGTGGAATCATATTTTCCCATCTAATTCACCAAAATATTGGTGACAATACTTGCAATTTCACTTAGAAATTGGGTTGCAAACTTTCCTATGAAAGAGTCAAATATTTGGCTATTTATTTATCCTTCAAGTCTAGCTTTGATGTCAATGAGTCAAATAACATAAATGTTCATAATTTTTTTGTTTTTCCTTGAACCTACAAATCCTTTTGAATATCTACTAGAATTCTAGAATATTTTCATAATTTCTCAGTAACTGTGGGTAGCAACTTCAAGATCTTTGCACTAGTATGTACTATTTGAAGAAATCTAGAAAAGGTAGAGTGAAAAGTTGTTGACGAAGGATAAGAAATATTTATGTTACTCAGATATTGGAGAAGATCTACAATGAAATTCATCTTTGAATTCAAGCTTCATATTGCTTGAATCTTGGTCCTTTATGAAAAGAGGTGGTGGCTATACAAAGAACTAGATGAAATTGTGATGCTAGCTTCATATTTGTAAATTTTCAAGTCCAAAGCACAATTCAAGGAATTTGCAACATATCCAAGTACTTCCCATGTTTTTTTTTTCATGAAGCATAAATTTGTAGAAAAACCATATTGAATGATCTAAGTAAAATTTTGTTCCCTATTAAGCGAGTTGAGCACAAATAAAGGGAATTGTAGTAATAATTTTACATATTTCTAAGGTTTAATTGGAGATATCTATATTGGGTTGAATAAGTATGCTTATCTTTGAAATCTTTCTGATAGAAGGACTATGGCATAGATGTATTTGAGCTATGTACTTTAAAATCATGATAAAATTAAGGAATGAGGCAATAAATGATCAACTGTGAAGTTGATATTTGAGGGTTCAATAGGGATACAAGAAAATGTATCATTTCCCTATATCTCCATGTGGAATGTCAAGTAAAAAAATGCAGAGAATGTAGCCTTTATCATGCCATCAAAGGAATTTCTCTATTGGGAGGTATAGGCCATTAAAATTTAATGGTATTCAAGGTTTCCCAAACCTAGTTCCTAATGATGTTAGGAAACATTTTTCTAAATTTATAGGTAGAGTTCATAGCCAACTTCTAGACATTTGTATGTGTTCATGGATTTGATGGGAGATTATGAGGTAAATCATGAAGATGTTGTCATGAAGCTTTTTGTTTAGTCTTTGAAGGAAGATGCTAGAGACTGCATCTAATATTTACCAATATGTTATATAGCTTTATGGAATGAGTTCATGAAAGAATTTGTAGAAAAAATTGGTGAAAGGTTTAATTTGAATGTAGTAAGAAAAATATTTATGGAAATTCAGAGGGATGAAGAGGAGTTAGTCCCTAATTTTAACCTCATATTTATAAAAGCAGTAAGAATAATTCCTACAAACATGAGACCAAGTGATGCATTTGATAATGAGATGAGTTATTTGTTAAGAGATAAGGAGCCCACAACATTGCATCATGCGCATCAATTCACTATGGACATTGAAAATAACATGAGATATTCATTGATGAAGGGATATATGTGATGCAGGAGCATCCAGGTTCACAAGCAATATTGCCTATATATTTTATTTATTTAACCCATTTTTTTTCTTGTAGGTTTGTAATCAAATTTGGAGTAAATAAAATAAATTTTAATTCTCCTACACTCCACAAAAAAAGACAAGGAAAATTGCATATGGAAAAAGTACTAGTCACCTACATTCTAGAAGACAAATATTGGACAATGAAGAGTCTTCAAAGGACCCAAGTCATGAAGGAAAGAAACAAAGGAAGCCTAAGAGTAATCTTTCTCCAAGTTGGAGGCCACCAAGCAGAAGAAGAATATCAAGAGTCATTACAGCCCAAAAGAGGAAGATGAAACTTGGAAAAGGAAATATTATTAGTAATCTATAGAATTTCAATATTCAAGCCTTCAAATTCTTACAATACTCAATTTCTCTTTTTTTAATCCTATAGTATGTGAAGCATAGAATGTGACGCATGTTTTAGATCCAAAAAATGTGATACCATTTGAAAGATATAGATGTTTTCCAATCAGCGTATCAATCAAGACTTTAGTCATAATTTGAATAGAAAATAAATGAAAATTACTTATTAAGTTCAAAGTAAAGCATAATTTATATCAGTGGAAATTTGAGAATCTCCTTTAAAAACACTTTTGATTTAATCAATTTTGGGTAAAAAATAGTCATCAGCCACATACCCTTCATATTGCCACTTGTGGCCCATCATGATCCTTCACATACCCCTACACTCCAAGGAAAAAGACAAGCCAAATTGAATATGGAAAAACTCCTAGTCACCTACATGCTAGAAGAAAATTATTGGACAATGAAGAGTCTTCAAAGCACACAAGTCATGAAGAAAATAAACAAAGGAATCCAAAGAGTCATATTTCTCCAAATTGGATGCCACAAAGTAAGAAGAAGAATACCAAGAGTCATTGAAGCCCAAAAGAGGAAGATGAAATAAGAAGAAGAATACCAAGAGTCATTGAAGCCCAAAAGAGGAAGATGAAAATTGGAAAAATAGATATAATAAGTATATGGAAGTCTAGCTCCAAAAAATATTGAAAAATAAGAGAAGATCCCAAGTCTATTTCTAATTTTTGTAGGTCATCGAGAAGACAT
The DNA here is from genome assembly GCA_007258455.2 of Sequoia sempervirens. Taxonomy (NCBI): domain Eukaryota; kingdom Viridiplantae; phylum Streptophyta; class Pinopsida; order Cupressales; family Cupressaceae; genus Sequoia; species Sequoia sempervirens. Next base: position 67,755,849 of record VDFB02000017.1, read on the forward strand.
CCATAGGTGATATTGAAGATAATTTTCCAAGGGAACTACATAAATTTTGTTGTGGCAAAGAAAGTGGACGTTCATGGTGACTTGTTAGGTGAAAAAAATTATGAACATTGTAAGTTTGTAAAGGTGGATAATTGGAAATTTTGTAAGAGATAATTTATAGATGGATTTGTGGAGGTTATGTATGTGTGTTACCATCTCTATTGGCAGATATAAAACATTTGGGTTGTGAGTATTTTCTATTGTGTATGTTTTATGAAATTCCCAAGATATAATGTTACTTCATAGCTGAAATTGTTGCTACAACATTCACAAAATATATTCATTTAAGGTATGCAATTTTAAGAGGATAATCCACATTGATTTTTCTAAAAATAAAGGAATCAAAGGGATAAATGATGATCCTTAAGAGTTGGAATTTAACAAAGTTAATTTTCGTCTAAGAGAACAGGATTATTCTTGAAAAATATCAATCTTAAGGCTGAATTTAACAAGGATATGTTGGCACATACAATTTGTTACAATATTTGAAGTTTCGAGCAAATGATTATAAGAATTTGAAGGCATGAATATTTTTGTTATCACAATGGACATATGTGAATTTGAAAACTCTACATCAATATGGCTGCAAGTTTTTGTTGTCCTAACAAACATCATGCAAATGAAATTAATAAGGATGAAAGAGATGGTAAAGGTGATGATGCTTTTAACGCTTTAACTTGTTCAGCGTCACAACATGTTAGTCATAGAAAGATCCATGATGAACCTCAAAAAAATTTAAGCAATGATGATCAAATGCTTTTTGTTCAAAGATTGTCTAACATGAAAATACATGAGGGAGAATCACCACACAAATTTCTAGCAAGGTTTTTGGATACCTTGTTAGAAATCCCCAAAAGGTTAAGACCTAAAGACATGGTATGTACTTACATATTATGTAAAATTTATGAGCTAGGGCTTAGTAGCTTTCCAAAAGAATTGAAGGCTCATGGTTTTGATCAAATATTTGATTGGATCAGGATTATTGAGGAAGCTAAGTGTGATTATATACAAAGAATGAGGTCTCAAAATGATAGTGGTGGTTGCCTTATTGAAAATGATCATAGATCAATCCAAATAAAAAAATATGATATTTCATATGGTGAACATCTATATAGTGATGGGATTGGTACACCTATAAGTATTGTCGATGTATCCTTACAAAGTGATAATCAAGACATTGAGAATGAGAGTGTGGGTATTTATAGTGAACACTCTAAACATAGTGAATGTGGTAATGAATTTCCTTATAATGATCGTAAGAAGAGTGAAGTTTTTGATTATCTTTTCAAAGAATATGAGTATTTTTGTGAGAATGATTTGGAGGTATTCTTCTTTCCTATAGGATGCAACATTTTTCCCTCACAAGTCAAAGAACAAATCCCATGTGAAGGATAATGGGAATGCAATCCAGTTATGTTAGATATTGATTGTGCTAGTGTTGTGAATGATGAGGTGTTTGAAGATAATAATGTCTATATTTAGCATCCTTAGCATGAGTTCAGTGTTAAACTTGATGGGATATATGGTGCTAGCTAGGAGGGTCATGTTATTAGTTGCTTGTATGAAACATAAATGGAATGTGAAAATTTTGTAGCAGAGATGGACATGATTGCTTTTAACAAGGAATTTGTTGAAGAAAAAAATGTAGAAACCTATTCATTAGCATTCTAATTATAATGAACCTTGCACATGTGCATTAGAAAACATGTCAATTGACGGTGCACTTGATTTCCTTGTTGCTGATCACACCAATCCCGAGTTATTTATGTCATCCTATGAAACATTTTATTTCAACTTGAGCAAAGATTGGAAAAAATAATTAGATTATATTAATGAATCTGAAATGGAAGTGTTCTTTAATTCTTGTGATGGTATGGATAATGCTATTTGTGGGGATGACCCTAATCTAAAGGAGAGAAAAATTACTATGAGTTATGATGAATCAATTTTCCATAGAAGTGGAACATGTAATAGCATGACTGGTTTACACTACTTTGATGAATGTGAACACCAATTTGAAAGGATACATGTATATGAGTATTTCTTGTTCATTACAAAAAATGAGTGTGTGTTTGGTGTGGGACATAAACCAGATGATGATCCTAGGGTTTTATGTAAGATTTATAATGATTCTAAGATATCAAAAGTGGAATTGCAATATCACTCCAAAGGCATAGGATATGTTTCCATGGGTGGGAATCCTGAAAGAAGTATATATGAGGGTTTTCAATTTGATGTTCAAAATGAATTTGGTATTATCCCTTATGATGATAGTGATCAATTAGATTATGAGTGTTTCCAATTTCCAGTCAAGTGGAAGGAGTATTGGGTGGAGTATGATTGTGAACTGGGCAAGGAAAAGTGTTACATCAATTATGGATTACAATTAGCATTTGAATACAATTTTTCAGTTGGGCATGGTTAATGATGATAATGATAAGTTCAGACATATGTCCATAATGGTAAATCATAGAGATTACAAAAAAATTAGTTGGTGGGTAGTTCATGTCGATGTTTGTGGTCTTGGCCTAATGCATACAACAAAGAATAAAGTCTTTGACAAAGGAAATGAGTTGTTTTAGGTTTTGGGGGGTTGAGGCTAGCCATTTGTAGTTGAAGCCTATTGAATTGTAGAATGCAGGTTGAAAGCCTACTCATCAGGAAGGGGCTTCTGAGAAAATTTGAATTTGGATCATTTTGTATAGTAATGTAAATATTGTACATATGTTGGTTACTTTGGTCTGGTCTTCTTGCTTAGTCCAAACAAATCTTTTTTTTCATTTTCTATGATTGGTCTTCTTCAAACTGATATTCTTGGATCTTGCCATGCTTATGAGAGGCATGCATGCCTAGTAAGAGCCATTGATGGAACCCCTAAAATTTTTTTGGGTTCCATTTCAAATCTTGCAGAATTTGGTTAATTCCATGTTCTTAGGCTTAGGGTTTTGTTCACCATCAATACTCTAGGGTTTGCATTGTTAAAATCCTTTCCTAAATAACCCTTGAATTTAAGGCCATTGGAAATTATTATATTGCATTTTCAACCTTTTGCAGTAGGATACCAACTAGTTTAAGTTGTGACTTATGTTATTGAGCCCATTCTCTTATTGACCCCTAATTCCTAACAATCTTGACTATTTCCTGACTTCATAAAATTATTTCCTTATATTAATTGGAGTTGATGTCCTCTAAATTTTTTTCCTAGTTCTAAGTTGGGTTTTTAATTTATTTTCCATGCTCTCCTAAGGTTTTAACCTTAATTGAACATATGTCCCTGGCCATTGTATTCCTAGTGATGGTCCCTTTTTAAAAAATAACATTCTTAGAATGTGTAAATATTAGGTTCTATGATGATCATTCGATCATCATGAGTGAATTATTGTCATTCCTCACATCCCCATCTTGCTTCATTCCTCATTAAAATAATCACATATCATATTGGGTGCAAGCCACATGTCTTCTACATTATCAAGCCCAATACCTTTGAATGATCAATGAGTGGTATCTAAATAAAATCGATGGTGTGTTTTCCATGGTGTGGCTTCATCTTCACCACTCCCTGCTCCCTGTCCAATTTTAATTTGTATTTAAAAAATTCCATAGGCTAGCGGGTGGATTGACACTTGTTGCTTCATGGAGAGACCCACTTGGCTTTGGAGGCAATGAACACATTATGGAGCGAGCATTAATAGTTGATGGTAGATGATGTGGGTCAATCTTGACTGCTCCCTACCATCCAATCAGTGGCCTCCTCGTGCCTTTTTTTTCTTAGTGAGAGATCGGGTGATTTCCATGTGGATTAATCTGAAGGGCTAAATGGACATTAATGATGGTAGAATATCAATGAAAATTTCCTAGTGAAAATATAGGCTAAAATGGTGTCATTTTTAGGTATGTGTAAGATCATGATGGCCCAAAATGTGGCAATATGATGGGCTTTTGTAGGGTATGTGGCTAACAACTTGTTTATTACCCAAAATTGATGAAACAAAAAGGGTTTTTAAAGGAGATTCTCAGCTTTCCACCAAGATAAATTACGCTTTACTTTGAATTTAATAAATAATAATTATTTATTTTCTATTTGAATTAAACTAAAGTCATAATTGATAGGCTGATTGAAAAATATTTATAGCTTTCAAATGGTATCACATTTTTTAAATCTGAAACATGTGTCACATTATATGCTTCACATACTATAGGATGAAAAAAAAGAGAAATGAATTTCATGAATTTTTGACCAAGTTAAGGTGGTTAGACATACGAGTTTTTTTATTTTTTAAAAGTTGTAATAAAAAATTCATAATTAATTATTTACTTGGAAAAATTTAAAAAATGCATCTTACATCCGGGGACATAGGAGTCACTCTACTTATATCAAAAATATTTATAAGAAACAATAATTATCATTTTAAATTATGGTTAGGGTGGTCAGGACATATGCAAATAATTATTTTCCCTAAAATTTATGTACTCCTACATTGGAAATTTCAAATTTTCACCAAATGGATTTAAAAAATAAAACATAAACCTAGTATTTTAGAAACTACATTCAATTTTCTACAAATTCTATTCTTACATAATTTTTAAATAATATAAATAACCTATTCAAATTTTTACATCAAGTTGCCTAACTCTCATTTTTCTAAATTTTTTGCCACTTAAGGGCCTATTTTTTCCATGATGATCCTACACATACCCTTTTAAATTAATTTATTTTTGCACATGTTCAATATTTGAGCATTTCTTTTAATTACGGTCATTAATTCTATCAGTTACTAGTGGTACACATGGGAAGGTGATATTGAAATAAGATAGAGTGCGAGCTGATGGTTTGAGACTAAATCATGACCATTCCTCGTCATCCTATTGATATGAGTTGGAAGTGGATTAACTCCCATGGTCAAGCAGGAAAATTGGACATAACAGGCTTTTCTTTAATGATAAGTGGGGGACTAAGTGTTCAAACAGAGTGGATGTCTATCCACTTAGGATTTTCTAATTGGGAAAAGGAAGTAAATGCATGAAATTAGCTTCTTCATAATTAATTACCCTAATTATAATTATCATTTTATTTCTCTCAACATGTGATCAAGGGTTGAGGTTCAAAACTCAAGCAACTAATTTCCAGCTTGCTCATACAAACCTTCCTCTAGCATTAATGGTCGACATGCTCAAATTTCTTGATTTATTGAGAGCCGACAACTATATTTACTTCACAATTACAATCAAAATATAATAATTGATCTTAATTTCATAAAAAAAGATGGCGTGAAGTGTCTTTGGTAAGAAGTTGTAGATATATTGCGATAGTTTTTCTTAGGCAAGTACTCATATCTACTTTGTTTCAATTACGTGTAAGTTAGTTTGTGAGAATTAAAGTCCTGGGGTGGTGAAGGTTTTATAGTCTGCAATCTCTTTTTAAGTTGATAAGAATCATGAGGGTTAGAGTGTTTTATTCTGAAAAAATATTTTTAAGAGTAAATCAATGAAAGGTCTACCTATAATTATGGGTCTCCTTGTTTTCATTCTCTTCTCTTTGAAAATGAGTAAACCCAATTGTGACTAGGTGAAAATAAAATTCCAAAAATGAGCAACAACAAGAAATGTGCAAGAAACAATAGAAAAACCTAAAACCTCAAGATTAGCCTAGTTAGATTCAAAAAAATATGATAACAAAAAGAAACTGATTATACCTTGTCTTGAATTGATCCTTTGGTTGGCCCTTGATGGTTTATTTTATGTATGCTCCTTGGATGACAAAATATGTTGATATGAGATGCAAGATGGATGAGAAATAGGTGATAAGTGGATGAAACTGGATGCAAGGAATGCAAGTTTTTAGCTAAGTATGGCTCAAATGAGAATTTTTCAAAATTTTGGTTATCACGATGATCAACCCGCTAAATGAGAGAAAAGATGGGGTATTTATAGAGGAAGTTGAATTATCTAGAGAATTCAATGGTTGAGATTCATCCAACAAGGTCAAGATGAAAGGCTATGGTGAGTTGAGGACTTACAAGCCCTCACATCTTGACATGTAGAATGTGAGATACCTTAGAGACGGTGATGTGTAAATGTGGTGGAATGAGGGTACATGATGTGAAGGTAGGGCATGTACCTTGAAAGTACATTGGGAGATGAGAAGATTTCTTGGAGGAATAAAAAGTGAATTTAAAATTCACATGATTGGAGAATCTTGTGGAGAAGAGAAGGTTCCAATGGGAGAGGTATAAAGTACCTTGGATAAGGTAAGGTGCCTAAGAAGGTAAACACTTGTCACATTACACTTTATGTGACAAGTCAAAGATTCCATGGGGAAGAGTTCACATGTGACTTGATGTGACAAGTCAAAGATCACATGGGGAAGAGAAAAATGAATTTAATATTCCTTCTAAGGATAAAAGGAATTAAAAATTCCTTGGGAGGTTGATTAGGCTAGTTAATAAAAGCTTAGAGGAGGGTTAGGTGGCTAAGAGAGATTAGGTGCCAACTTGCAAAATTTGGAGGACGTGACACATCCTAATCAAGGATTAGGCATGTGCACATCTCTAATGATGAGAATAGGAGAATAAGTAGGATTAAGAAAAAGATGTGACATGTGAGGAATGAAATAGATGTCATATTTATTTAATTCATTTGATGAAAGGGAGAAGGTATTTGATTATTTAACTAGATACCTTAGGGATTAGAAGAAATTTAGAGGTATTAATTAAATAATAGTGATATTATTTAATTAATGAGGATAAGGGGATGTTTAGATGAAAATGGATAAATTTGAATAAATTAACTATCCAAATTTAGGTGTCTACATTTTTCCCCTCTTTGGGATGGTGTTATGAAGTAGCATCATTTCAAAGAATATTAAAACATAGAACCCAAAAAAAATGGTTAGATTGGAAAAGATGCCCTAGTCGTTAAGAGAGTGACTAGGAAGAAAGATGATGGAGGTGAAGATGAAGGTTAGGGATGAGCGATTCCCTCTCGAGAGGACATGCAGGTTCAAGAGAACATAGGTGTGCTCTCAAAATGGATGAGATGATGAGAAGTGAGATAAGGAAGATGTATCAAAGTGATGGGTAAGAAGGATGAAAAGGCGGTAGGAGATTAGGAAGCAATGGATGCAAGGATGAAGGTGATGTTTCCCTAGTCAAGCTACAAGCCAAAGTGGGTTGATGATGGACTGAGTGTTGTTTTATGAGGGAATGATATATCTTGAAACAACACAAAAGGATAGGGAAGGATACATCCTGATGATGATGATGATTAAAGAGATGATGATGAGAGTGGATGGATAGGGGAGGGAGAGTGATGAATGATGAATGCATGGGTGGGGAAGATGAAATGTAATCCTAATGCAATTTTCCTTCTATAGAGCACTAATTTTTAATATAGCAGAAGACACGATACAACAAGGTATAAAGAACCAAGGCAGATTAGTGTCTAATGCATGAAAAAAACATAGCAGAAAAAAGGCTATCCCAATACCCCAAAGTTGCAATGATCTTGGTCGAGCTGGGTATTGGGATAACCACAAGCACACAAGGATTCCCCAGCGTAACACAAGACCTCAAGGATCTAGGTGGGTACTACATGGGACAACTGAGAAGACAACAATAAAGAAAAGATCAAGATATGCCCCTATGTTGACTAGTCAAAAGCACACCATGATATGATGGATCAAGGTGACCATGACAAGTGATGATAGGGAGCTCAAATGATAAAAAAAAGCCAAAAGAATCAATAGATTGCAATTAATTTCAAACATTCTTTTCCATAGGATCAAGGGGATGGATGGGATTGATGAGGTTTATTAGGAAGGAGGCATCCTATTGAGACCAATGATGGATACTAAACTTAAAGATCAATATGACGTAGAATATTCAGAACCAATTGGATCTCATTTGTTAAGAATGAGCTAGATAAGGGAATAGCTCAATGAAACAACACAAGAGAGATTAGACATGAGACTGTAACAAGAATAACACACCCTAAAGACCTAGGGGCTTAGGGGCCAATCAAAAATTATCCTTTCCTATGTGAAAGCGCAAAGCCCTCGTAGTTCGATAAAAGGTTAATGACGAACCGTGGATAAAAGTAGAAAGAGGATGATCAAGACCGATGATAGATGATAAAGGAGAAAATAGATAGAGTGAAAAGACTGATGATAGATCCCTAGGTGCGGATTAAATGATCATCCTTTCCTACATGAAAGCGTAGGGGCAACGTAGTTCGAAAAAAGACCAAAAACCGATAGGATGAGACAAGATAGACTTGGTGGGTTGGATAGGATGATGATGACTACACCAAGCTTAGGGATTGGATAGTTATCCAAATCATCAAAATGAATTGGGAGGATGATAGGATAGAGAGATGAATGATGAGATAGGATAGGAGATTGAAAAGATGTGCAAAAGAAGTAGAAGTGATGGTGATAAGGTAGATGGAATTCCATTGCATGGGGAGTAGCCTATAGCTAGATACCAATGAAAAGGGATTATGAGATGGGATGAGGATAGAGGATGGAGGGAGGAAAAGGATTGTTTGGATGGATTGGATAGAGGGATAAGGAGTTGGATGAGGAAAAGCTTATTGGCTATATAAATGGATAGATAATAATTTGGTTGATGGAAAGGATTTATGTGATGGATGGATAGAGAGATAAGGATAGGGAGATGAAAATGATTAGTGGATTGAGGGATGAATGATATCTCCAAACACTATATTACAAAGGAAGAACATACCCCCACTCTAGATATGTCATATATAATGAGGCATGAGGGCTGGAAGATGGGAAAATTAAGGAGATAACTAGAGGAGGATAGGATGGGTAACTAAGGGATACGATAGAGCATGCATGAAGGGAATGTATAACAAGAGGTGTCCAAAGGATGCATAGATAGGTGCCCCTATTTTTTTATCAATGTCACAAGAAGGATGGAGGGATTGGAGATAAATGGGATATGATGGTAGGCTGCATAAGATAGGTGGGATGGAGGAAAATGATGTAGGGGATGTATATCAGGAAGATGTGTACATAGCAGGAAGCATAGCAGATGGAGGGGATGCATATTAGGAAGCTACCCCCAAGTGTGAACAAGGATGTGGATAAGTGGATTTAGAAGACATGAGATAAGGAGATGGATGAAGGCCTCAAGCATCAACTTCCATACAAAGTATTAAGAGCCCATATGTGAAGCAACTGTTTGATGTTGGTACAACCTTATTAGGATAAATGGATTATGCAAGATGATGAATTAGAGGGATTTAATGGGGAAGATACATGGGATAATGGATGGGATGTTGGAAAGGGTATGGATAGAATGATGGGGTCGATGTGTGATGGGGTGGTGAGTTTAGGACCAACATTGGCACATATGGTAGTGTATGTGAAAGGATAGGAGGATCAAGAGATGGGGAATGTGGGGATAATGGAGGAGATGGGATAGTGAATTTTGGGACATAAGGACCCAAAATAGATTTAGGAAATGGTGGATGAGAATGATTAGGTCTTGGAGTAGCAACATTGGATGTTGTTATGGATTTTTCATTTGAATTTATTGCATCTTTTTTCTTTGTGATCCACATGATTTTGATTTTTTCTTTGGTGGGCCTTTGTGGCCAATGGGTTTGATTTTGATTGTGGATTTTATTTTTCTTTTCTTCACCATGTATTTTAGAGGGGACATGGGGAGCTTTATATTTATGTGAATGTTTGGATTTATGCATTTTTTCTTTAGTATCCAAAGTGCTTTTGATAGAAATGGGATGGGTGCAAGGAGATGGATGATGTGGAGTGATGGAGGTAGGAGTATGGGGATTATGTGTAGATGGAGGATCTTTAGGTATGTGCCTTTTTTTATCATGATTAGGGGACATGCGAGTGGGACGTTTATGATGGAAGACATGGATAGGTGATGAATGGATGAAAGGATGGGTAGGACGAGATGGAGGAGGTGATTTTGGGGTATAAGGACCCAAAACAGATGTAGTGGGTGGAGGAACATAACGACCCAAGATGGATGGAGTAGATGAAGGATGGGAGATGGTGGATGGAGAGATGTAAGGACCCAAAATGGACAAAGTAGATGAAGGAGGAATATGGATGGTTGTTTTGAGGTGATATGATGGAGGAGGAGGGATGGCAGCATATGATCTAGTGGAGCGATGGGAAGAGCCTATATTTATTTTGGAAGAGGCTTGTTGAGAATGTCTAGAGGTTGTACAAACATCTTTAGATTGTGATTCTTGGGAAATAGGTCCAAGACCTTGCATACAAATTTTTTCTTTGACCTAGATGGGCTCTAAAATACCTTGCTCATGAAGCCCTAAACCTTTTCCTTAATAGTTCATGTTCTTGATCATTCAATCCATGATAGGATTTTTGTTATTCTGAAAACATGATGTGAGTCCATTATTAGGCAGAGGATGATGGGTGGTATATATGCTATGTTTTTCTTCTGCAAGGAGGCCACCATGGAAGAATGTTAGAGTACGAAGGGGATATACAAATGTTGTGGGAATAACATTTTTAGGTGATGATGGGGGATCATGAGAGGGAGATGATGTGATAGAAACATCTGAACAAGGATGAGTAAGCGATAAGGAGTCAAGAGAGAGACTAGGAAATATGGTAGGATTGAGATTTATGATAGTAGGTGATAGGAGCTCATGTGATGGAGTGACAAAATCTTGACTAACAAGGTGATCATGGGATGGAATGGATGGGGGACTGCGATTTTGAGGTAGACTAAATGGGATGGTAGGATCTTGATCTGGAGAAAGGGATATGTTGGCATGCTTTGGATTAGGCTCTTGCCATGACTCATTATGTGTGGCAGGCATGATAATGGAGTCTTGGAGGGACTCTTCAAGTAGGGAAGATGGAGGGATGGAGGATTCAATATATTCATGGGAATTGATTTTAGTGACATTAGGAGTGAGAGAAGTGGATTGGATTTGGGTGTCATCGATGGGTTTGACAACTCTTGGAGTAGGAGGTGGGTGTTCAATGGATTCGGTAGATGTGATGGTAGGTGATGGGGGCTTAGTGGATTTAGAGGATGTGATGGTTTCGATGGTTTGAGTGGTGCCAGGGGTGGTATCATCAATGATAGGTGTTGGGTGGAGAAGGGTCTTGTCACTAATGACCATGGATGATGGGTTGGGATGGCATGATTCCACAACTTCAAGGTGTGGGGTGGGAGATGTATTCTTTGTTGTAAGTCCTAGAGAACTTCTAGAGTGAGAAACTTGAATACTTTAGGCTGAGATGGCATGGTAGGAGTAGATGAGGGATTATGGATTAGTAAGGGATTAGGACTAGTGATTGGTGGACTAGGATTAAATGGGGGAATGGGATTGGATGCAAGACTGAGAATAGATGGGTGATTAAGATTAGATGAAGGGTTAAGATAGGGGTATTGGAATGGTGAATTGGAAAAAGAGGATACCGATGGTGGATTAGAATGGGAAGATTGAGATGGTGGATTGAGATAGGGAGATGTGGATGATGGATTAGGATAAAAAGATGTGGATGTTAGATTGGGGTAAGTTGATGGGGGTGTAGGTTTAAGATAAAAAGGTGTGGATGTGGGATTAGGATAGGTTTATTGATATGGAGGATTATGATAAGGGGACATGGATGGGGGATTGTGATAGGGATACTAGGATAGTAGATTAGGATAAGAGGATGCAGGTGTTGGATAAGAGGATGATGTAGATGAAGGATATGAAAAATATGTAGACAGGGAAGGTAATGACTATCCTTGTCAAAGGTAGCATAAGGAGCATGAGTAGGCATGGATGAAGACATAACAAGGTAGCTGGAAGGGGTGATTAGATTTTGAAAAGTGGGTGGAGAAAGCTTACTAGTGATGATAGCATCAAGGGGATCTGTTTCATATTCTTCTTGATCCACAAGACTTTTATTATTGTCACCAATGTAATTAGGGTTTCCCTTGACTACCATTGATGGAGGATAAGGATTCATGATGATAAAAGGATAAATATGAAGGATCAAATATTTTGGATGGAAATGCACAAAATCTTGAGTTAGAATTTAGGTCAAGCTCAGATTGGGATTAGATTCAAGCTCATATTAGGATGATTGGATTGTGCGATGGGATTGATTTTGATGATAGGATTTGATTACCAAAGGATGACTACAACACAGAATCTACTTCAAGATGGAATTAGATTGATTGGGTTGAAAGTGATTGGATAGGGATGTGATTGGATTGGATTGGATAGGATCATTTGATTATTGATAAGATCAACAGATGGATCAGATAGGATGATGGAAGGGATTCTAAACCCCATTCACAGATTATATTAGGTGACTTAGGATGCTAATTGATCAGATTAAAGGATAAAAGGATGATTGTGACACCAAATCCACTTTGAGATTTAAAATGGATTGATTGGGACGATGATGATTAAATTAGGATGTATGACAATCTTAAGTGGATGTTGATGATGACAATTAGATCAGAAATTTAGGTGAATGCGAATAATAAACTAAAATGAAGTTCAGGAGATTTGGATGGGGAAAACAATGATTTGATTAGGGAAATGGATGATAGGAATGGATGAAAAATACTCAAAATAAGTAAATGATTTATTGCATTGGACGAATGACTCTTGGAACGAGGAGACGAAAGATTGGAATGGATAAAAGATTACTTAGAATGAGTAAACAATTGATCGAAATGGGTGAATGACTACGTAGAACGAGTAAAAAAATACTTGGAATTGATGAACGACTCTTGGAATGAGGAGGTGAAAAGTTAGAATGGATGAAAGATTACTCAGAATGAGTAAACAGATGGTCGAGAGGAATGAACGACTACTCAAAAAGAGTAAACAACTGGTAAGGATAGATGAATGACTCTCGAAGCAAGGAGACAAAGGCTTGGGATGACTAAAAAGTTACTCAAAACAAGTAAACAAATGATCAACAAGTATGAAAGACTACTCAAAATGAGAGGAGGTTTAGAATAGATGAATGATCAGTTAGAAAAAGGAAACAATTGTTCGGAAGGGGTGAATGATTGGTCGAAAAAAGTAAACAAATGATTGGAATGGCTAAACAAGAGTTTGAAATGATAGCACAAGGTTCAGAATGGATGAACATTTACTTAGAATAAGCAAAAAAATGATCGAAAAGGGTGAATGATAGTTGAAAATGATAAAAGGAGGTTTGAAATGGATCAATGTTTACTCAGAATGAGTAAATGGATGATAAAAATGGATGAAAAAGAGTTTAAGATGATAGAAGAAGGTTTGGAATAGATGAACGTTTACTCGAAACAAGTAAACGAATGATTGAAAAAGAGGGAATGAATGTTCAGAATGGATGGATGAAAGGTTGAAACAAGTAAACGATTGATTAGAAGGGATGAATGAATGCTTGGATTAGGAGAATGAATCTTGGAATCGATGAAATAATACTCATAACAAGGTAAATAATTCTTGATATGTGAAGAGGGGTTCCTAAAACAACCGAACGAAGGGTGAAATCAATTATTTGAGGAGCAGGTCCGCCCAAGTGTAGATTAGGATTTTGGTTAAAGCTTAGATTGGGAGTAGATTAAAGCTCAAATTAGGATGATTGGATTAGAGATCATATTATAATTATTGGAGGATGTGATGGGATTGATTCTACACCAAGCTCAAGGGTTTAAAGGACGTAAGGTGCTGACAATCAAATTTTTCTAGATTTGGCAATTTTCAAAAATTATCAAAAAATTTCCATTTTAGGAAACTTCATAGACATACATTTGACAGTTCATTTTTTCCCCAAAAAAACCCAAAAATAAGATAGGATGAATTTCCAACTAACATCCCAAATTTGAGACATGCATTCCAAGTTATTAACGAAAATAACTTTTCAAAAACTAAAAAAAAACACTAAATTGTAATTTTGAGGGTTAAGATGAAAGTTTGATGCCGCAAAAATATGGAAAAATGGGATCCAACCAACTTAGGGTTTTTGGGAATCCATATACCACCTCATAACACAACCACCCTTAAAATTTCAACCCAAATGGACACTTGGGTCAAAAGTTATGGCCTCCAGAAGTTTCAGCATAAAAATCAAAACCCTCAATATGAAGTCTAGGTGATTGGGATGGATGATTTGATGAGGGATATGGAATCTAATGATATTCTAAGTAGCACTTATTTTATTTTGGTGATGAAACAATGTCTTATGAAAAATTTTGATGAAAGGGAAATGGGTGATCAAAACAACTGAACGAAGGGTGAAATCAATTGTTCAATGGGCAGGTTCACCCCTAGCTGGGTATGTTCACCCTTGGAGGTCAGCTACACATTTGGTTGATCAGGTTCACCCCTAGACAAGTCAAGTAAGCCCCTATAAAGGGAAGGCTCGCCCCTAGAAAGGTTAGGTACACCCATGAAAGGGTACGTCCACCCTGCTAGGTAGGTTTTCCCCTAGAAAGGGTAGGTTCACCCCCGAATAGGCTAGGTATGCCCCTAGAAAGGGTAGGTTCACCTCTGGCTAGGAAGGTTCGCCCCTAGGGTGAAAAATAGGAAAAAAGAACTGCTTGGAGTAGGTAAACAGGCACACCAAACAAGGGAATAATTGTTTGGATGAAGAGGATGAATGCTTGGGATAGGGAATTGATTCTCAAAATGAGGAGATGGAAGATCAGAATAGACGAAAAATTACTTAGAATGAGTAAATGGATGATCAAGAGGGATGAATGATTACTAGAAAAAAGTAAATGATTGATTAGAAGGGATGAATGGATGCTCAAATTGGGAGAATGACTCTTAGGATAGATGAAAGGATACTCGTAACGAGGTGAAGAATTCTTGATATGTGAAGTAGGGTGCCTAAAATGACTGAACGAAAGGTGAAATCAGTTGTTTGTGGGGTAGGTTTGCCCAAGTGCAGATTAGGATTTTGGTTAAAGCTTAGATTAGGAGTAGATTAAAGCTTATATTAGGATGATTGGATTGAAGCTCATATTAGAATGATTGGAGGATGTGATGGGATTGATTCTACACCAAGATTAGGGGTTTAAAGGATGTAAGGTGCTAATAATTAGATTTTTCTAGATTTGGAAAATTTTAAAAATTGTCAAATTTTTCCATTTTAGGAAACTTCATAGACATACTTTTGACAGTCCAATTTTTTCCCAAAAAAAATCCAACATTAAAATAGGATGAATTTTGAACTAACATTCCAAATTTGAGACATGCATTCTGAATTATTAACGAAAATCATTTTTCAAAATCTAAAAAAAAAAACACTAAATTATGATTTTGAGGGTTAAGATGGAAATTTGACACCCCAAAAATATGCGAAAATGGGATCCAAAAAATTCAATATTTTTGGGAATCCACATGCCACCTCATAATGCAACCACCTGTAAAATTTCAACCCAAATGAACAACTGAGTCAAAAGTTATGGCCTCCACAAGTTTCAACATAAAAATCAAAACCCTTGAAATGAAGTCTAGATGAATAGGATGGATGATTTGATGATGGATATGGAATCTAATTATATTCTAAGTAGAAATTATGCGATTTTAGTGATGAAATGACGCCTTATCAAAAATGTTGATGACGGGAAAATGGGTGATCGAAACCACTGAATGGAGGGTGAAATCAATTGTTCGATGGGAAGGTTCGCCCCTGGCTGGGTAGGTTCACCCTTGGAGGTCAAGTATACCTCTGGCTAGTTAGGTTCTCCCTTGGATGGGTAGGTTTTCCCCTGGATAGGTTAGGTATGCCCCTGGAAAGGGAAGGTTCGCCCCTAGACAGGTTAAGTAAGCCCTTGGAAAGGGTAGGTTCGCCCCTAGTTGGGCAGGTTCGCTCCTGGATAGGTCTGGTACACCCCTGGATAGGGAAGGTTCACCCCTGGAAAGGGCAGGTTCACCCTTGGCTAGGAAGGTTCTCCCTTGGGGTGAAAAATAGGAAAAAACAACTACTTGGAGTAGGTAAACATGTGTATGAAACAAGGAAATAGATGTTCGGATGAAGAGGATGAATGATCGAGATAGGGAATGGATTTTTGGAATGAGGAGATGGAAGCTCGGAATGGATGAAATATTACTCAGAATGAGTAAATTAATGATCAAGAGGGATGAATGATTACTCAAAATGAGTAAATGACTACTAAGAATGGATGAACGATTCTCGGAACGAGAAGATGAAGGTTCAAAATGAATGATAGATTATTCAAAATGAGTAAATGATAAACAAAAGGGATGAGTGACCACTCAAAATGAGTGAACGACTATTAAGAATGGATGAATGATTCTCAAAATGAGAAGATGAAGGGTATGTGTAGGATCATCATGGAAAAAATAGGCCCTTAAGTGACAAAAAATTTAGAAAAATCAGAGTTAGGAAACTTGACATAAAAATTTGAATAAGTTATCTATATTATTTCAAAAATATGTAAAAATAGAATATATAGCAAATTTAATATAGTTTCTAAACTACTAAGTTTATTTAAAAAGAAAAAAATCTATTTGGTGAAAATTTGAAATTTCAATGCAATAGTACTTAAATTTGAGGAAAAAAATGAGAAGTAGGTGTTTGTCTGACCACGCTAACCATAATAAAATGATAATATTTTTTTATAATATTTTAGAGATAAGTAGAGGACTCATGTTTGGATGTGATGCATATTTTTTTGTATTTTTTTCCAAGTAAATAATTAATTATGAATTTTTTATTATAACTTTTAAAAAATATAAAAACTCATATGTCTAACCACCTTAACTTGGTCAAAACTTCATGAAATTCATTTTTTATTTTTTTAATCCTATAGTATGCAAATAATAGAAAGTGGTGCATGTTTTTGATTCCAAAAATATGATACCATTTGAAAACTATAGATGTTTTCCAATCAACCTATCAATCAGGACTTTAGTCATAATTCAAATAGAAAATGAATAATAATTATTTATTAAATTGAAAGTAAAGCTTAATTTATATTGGTGGAAAGCTGAGAATATCTTTTAAAAACCCTTTTTCAATTCATCAATTTAGGGTAAAAAAAAGTCGTTAGCCACATACCCTACAAATACCCATCATATCACCACTTTTTGGCCCATCATGATCTTGCATATACCCTGAATGTTCATAATGAATGATAGATTACTTGGAACGAGTAAATGATTGATCGAAGCAGGTGAACAAGAGTTCAAAATGATAGAAGGAGGTTCAAAATGGATGAAAATTTACTCAGAATGAGTAAACAAATGATTGGAAATGCCGAATGCGAGTTCAAAATGATAGAAGAAGGTTCACAATGGATGAACGTTCACTCAAAATGAGTAAACGGATGATTAGAATGGTTGAACAAGAGTTCAAAATGATAAAACGAGGTTTGAAATGGATGAGTGTTTACTCAAAACAAGTAAACGAATGATCATAATAGAAAAATGAGAGTTTGAGATGATAGACGAAGGTTTACAATAGATGAAAGTTTACTCAGAATGAGTAAATGGATGATCAAAATGGTAGAACGATAGTTTAGAATGATGAAATAGGGTGACACAACTAACTATTCAAGGGTCAAGTTCACCCCTAAAGGTGAAGTACACCCTTGCAAGAGGTTGGGTTCACACCTAAAGGTCAAGTTTTCCTATCTGACTAAAGGTTGATCAAAACTGGCTAAAATAGGCTAAGAAGGGGATTGGTTTAGAGGTCAAGTATGCTTTTGGACTGAAGATTGATCAAAACTGACTAAAACATGCTAAAATGGGGCTAGTTTAGAGGTCAGGTTTTCCCCTAAAGGTTAGGTATGCCTGTGGAAAAATCCAAACTTATTTTTTGGACAAAAGACTAAGGAAAAGGACCCAAAACACAACAAACAACATTCATATGATAAGGTTGATTTGACTAAACAAAAAATTACTAGTTTCACATAAAGAAGACAATTAAGACAACACAATCCTAAGTCTAGTGGAAATGAGTATGACCAACAAAGTCTTCTATTATAGGATGAACATGGTTGCTAGGGATTCCTCGATATACACCTATTACATGAGGCCCAAAGCATGAACACCAACCCATCACAAGTGTAAGTTGGGAAACTTAGTGAGATAATAAAGGCTCAAACCAGCTCATCACATCATCTTGATGCTTCACCCATTACAACATGGTTAGATTGAGGTACAACTTTCACTCTCCTCCCTTTATTTACCTCATCAGTATGCGTGGTTGGAATCATCCCTTGGGGTGATGAAATCCCCAAGAAGGTCCTATTAAGAAAAGAAAAAGGGTGACTCAAAGGACTTGGTAAGCTACGATTTCTCATCACCTAAGATCGCCAAATGGTGCAAGGGGATTGAATACATCAAATAGCATACCAACAAGCACAACACACAAGGTAAATTGACACCCCTAGTTAACTTATGTGCCTAAGTTATTAAGAAACAATAAATAACAATTGATAAATAAATAGCTCTAGAAGGAAACTTGTTAGTGATTTTTCTTCTTGTTCCTTTCCAAATGTTGATTAGATACTTGAAAAACACCAAAAAAACACATTTGGGGGTCAAAAATACTCAAAACAACTGAAAACGATGCTTAAATTCCACTTTTTACCTTTTGAAAAAGTTGTTTTTGGTCAGGTTCGACTATTTGTTGGGTTAGGTTCACCCCTAGAGGTTAGGTACACCCTTGGAGAGGTTAGGTATGCCCCTGGATAGGTTAGGTTCACCCATGGATAGGTTAGGTATGCCCTTGGATAGGTTAGGTTCACCCCTAGATAGGTCAACTACACCCCTAGATAGGTTAGGTTCACCCCTTTATGAAAACTACAAATTTCAATTTTCTGTAGAGGTCAAGTTTGCTTGTCTGTTGGATCAAGTTCACCCTTGAAGGTTAGGTATTCCCCTGGATAGGTCAAGTACGCCTATTTGATAGGTTAGGTTCACCCCTCTACAACCTACACCTGTAAACAGTACAAAAAATAGAAAATGTGAAATAGTAGGACCCATCTGCTGGTCCCACCAGGTGTGCCAAGAATCTGATCAGGAAAAAACACTATTCATAAAATGAGCAGCAATAAGAAATGTGGAAGAAACAATAGAAACACCTAACACCTCAAGATTATCCTAGTAAGATTCAAAACAAAATTTGATAACAAAAAGAAACTGATTACACCTTGTTTTGAATCGATCCTTTGGTTAGCCCTTGATGGTTGATTTTATGTATGCTCCTTGGATGAAAACATGTGTTGATGAGATACAAGATGGATGCGAAATAGATGATAAGTGGATGAAAATGGATCCAAGGAATGAAAGTTTTTAGCTAAGTATGGCTCAAATTAAAATTTTGCAAGAGTTTGGTCAGCACAATGATCAACCTACTAAATGAAAGAAAATAGGGGGTATTTATAGAGGAAGTTGAATTAACTAAAGAATTCAATAGTTGAGATCCATCCAACAAGGTCAAGATGAAGGGTTATGGTGAGTTGAGGACTTACAAGCCCTCACATCTTGAGATGTGGAATGTGAGATGGCTTAGAGATGGTGATGTGTAAATGAGGTGGAAGGAGGGCACATGATGTGGAGGCATGACATGTACCTTGAAAGTACATTGGGATATGAGACTATTTTTTGAGGAATAAAAAGTGAATTTACAATTCATATGATTGGGGAATCTTGTGGATAAGACAAGGTTCCAAAGGGAGAGGTGGAAAGTAACTTGGATAAGACAAGGTGCCTAGAAAGGTAAACACTTGTTAGATGTGACTTGATATGACAAGTCAAAAATTCCATGGGGAAGAGTTCACATGTGACTTGATGTGACAATTCAAACATCGCATGGGGAAGAGAAAAAATAATTTAATATTCCTTGGAAGGATAAAAGGAATTAAAAATTTCTTGGGAGGTTTATTAGGCTAGTTAATGAAGGATTAGAGGAGGGTTAGGTGGCTAAGAGAGATTAGGTGCCAACTTGCAAAAGTTGGAGGATGTGACACATCCTAATCAAGGATTAGGCATGTGCACATATCTAATGATGAGATTAGGAGAATAATTAGGATTAAGAAAGGAATGTGACATATGAGGAATTAAATAAATATGATATTTATTTAATTCATTTGATGAAAGGGGGAAGGTATTAAATTATTTAACTAGATACCTTAGGGATTAGAAGAACTTTAGATGTATTAATTAAATAATAGTGATATTATTTAATTAATGTGGATAAGGGAATGTTTAAATGAAAAGGGCTAAATTTGGATAAATTAAGTATCCAAATTTAGGTGTCTATACCAATATTTTTCCCCACCCATTCAAAAGGTCTAGGAGACTTAGTATGATTGAATTCCATGAGGATGCTCCTGAAATAGAATATGACACACTAAGAGCTCCTGTAACACAGAAGTGTAGGAGTTCCTATAGTAAAAATAAGAAGGATGGTGTCAAAAGCAATTACCACCTAAGGAAATAAGTTTTTGATCATGACTAGGGTGAGTTTGGTGGAAAATAAGCTATGTCTTGTGGAAAGAAGAAAAATAAGAACCACAAGGCTTATATAGGTAGGCACAACTCTACCATGGAAGATGTGGTTGACCTTTTGAGTGATGAAAAAGATACTAATGCAAAGTATGACTGTTACATTCTTGCTCTAGTGGCATGAGAGAATTTTGATGATGGAGCAGTAGTAGTGTCTCCTATTTTAGTAGGAAAATGGAGCAAGCGTGTCTACTTTGATTCTAAATAATTAGAGTAGCACCACAATTTTATTTTATTTTTGCAACCTCCACCATGACGGAGGGCTCATCCTCTTCAACGAATGTACAATTTTTTGTCTTTGGTGCTGACATGGAAACTTTTTTGGCTAGTGTGAAGGAGAGGTGTTGGATAATGTGGCTTTGATGGAAATATGCTTTTTCTAGATAGTATGTAAGTTCTTGCCTTAGGTAATGATGGAGAATCTACTTTGATTGATGTGGAAAATGGATTTTGGCACTAATGCAACAAGGAAAGATGTATTTTGAAAGGTTGGTTGGACTTCTTCAATGAACTACATGGAGTTTTGTCCTTTTATTTCCTGACATTTTGTAATAATTAAATTTAACCGTCTAGGGAAATCTTGAGATGAAATGTATGTCAAATGCAAATGTAATTGAAATTTTAATTTGGCCTTATTTTTTTTGCTCCCATGTCTCTATAAATGGGATTTTAGGGTTGATTATAGAGGAGGTTGGTTGGTTTTTCTTGAATTTATTACATAGAGAACTGTAAAGGATACTGAACATTTTAGTGTTAAGTATTAAGTGTGGATCTTCTAATATGTATATAAATTTCTGATAGAAATATTGGAAATATAGATTAGAATAGTGCAAATCTTGCACCATTTTCTCTCATACGTTCTAGTTTTATAAACTATAAATAATATAATCAAGGGGTATCTTATTCATCTCTCTCAATATCCAATGGGTGTATATTTTTTTCTTGCTTATTAGTTCAAAGAATTGTTGTAAATGCTTGATTGGACCCATAGGTTTATATTTAAATCAAGTGCTAGGATGTTAATAAGAAGTGATGGTCAAGATATAAATGTTGAAATATTGTAATGCAATATTCTCAAAGCTTAAAATAGTGTCATGTATGAAAATTACTATGAAATCATGTGGGTGTAAGAACTGACTCCATTCCAAGGATGAGACACTAGGCCAATTGAGGTAATCATACTGTATTTTGTTGATTAATTCAGCAACAAACCATTCATTAAATCAAATTCTATGAAATAGGTTACAATTACGTTAGGATTTACCATTCTCATGCTCCGAATATGAATTGTTAGTAAGAAGCAGCCAATTTCTTTAATATATTCTAAAAGGTGAGCTATTTATTTGAGAATTATCTATGTTATAATGTTTATGATAAAATGGCATAGGAATATCATATAAATATTATTAGGATTACCCTCTATGGTCTCACAGAGCTTTAAGAGTATAAGTAGAGGTTTATCAAAACTTTACTTTTTTTTTTGGCCAATCCTTACCCTTGCTAATTATTAGATTTTGGCATATTCATAGGTAAGTGGTAAGTTCAATTTTGGTTCTAAAAAAATAACCAATAGGTTATTTCTCTGCTTCTTTTGTTGTCATTTTATATTCTCCAATAGGTTATTTCTATCTCTTGTTTGTCTTCTTTCATAGTTTCTATGTTCAAATTTGGAATTAATGTGCTCAAGGGATTTGTCGTACCTTTTTCAACTTGTAAGCAACTTTCAAGCTTAGGGTCTATTTCAACATGTTATACCTTATTATTAAAGACATACTTCATGATATGATGAAGAGTTGAAGGAACTACATGCATCTCATGAATCCAAGGTATTCCTAAAATAATAGTGTATGAAAGATCATGAGGCATAACATGAATAGGAGTTTGTAACGTATCATTTCCAACTATAATAGGTAAATTAATCACACCAATTGATTTCTTTCCTACATTGTCAAATCCTCGACTAGATAAGGAATCAAGTTGAATTATTGATTTATCTACTCTAATTCTATCCAAAATATGCACACTACATATGTACTGAGATAAAATCCATTATTAACAAGGATCCTTTTTATTCCTTTTCCTATTAAATCTAGATATTATAATGAAGGCATCATTTTTCTTTCTTATCTCCAAGGGAGGTAGCTCTTGTTGGTGAAAAGTAATGACTATGTTAATTGTATTCATCCCTTGAATTAAATCTACAAAATTTTCATTTTTATTAGAGGGAATCACATTTTGTTGTAGGGATACTTGAAGTATAGTATCTATGGACATTGATTTTGGGTTTCCAATGGTTCTTTAACTCTTCTAGATTTTTCACCTAAAAGGAGAGAAATGGGCCCAAAATGCTAATGTCTACACTCAAGATTAATGTAATGAGGGATGTACTATGCCTAATTATGATGTCTAAATGCAATAAAATGAAAAATGAATGATTTATTAATGTTAAACCTAAGGAATGCAAAGTGCTGGAAAACACAGTGATGTATGCAAAAATAACTAAGAATGCAAGTAAATGATGACAAAATTAAAAAAAAAACTAAAGAGGTGCACCTGGAATCTGAATTTTGATGTAGAAAAGCTTTGGAATCCTATAGAGTTTTCTGGAAATGTTGACTAGAACACTTATGCCAAGCTGGACAACTTAGTCAAGTTTCAGGGAAAATCTATCAGAATAAGAATCTACCAAATGCGTGCTCAGAAATACAGAAACCACTTTTCAAGGCTGGCATTGGGACTAATTCACCAAAGATGGTGACTTAGTCCACCTAGGAATTTTTGGAATCTTAGGACAGGATTATGTAGCTTTCAGTCTGTACTTTTTCTTTTGACAAGTGTCCAATCTTGATTTTCTAGAAAGTAGGCTAGAATATGTCTCCAAGCTTCAATTAGGGATTTTTTGACTCTGATGAATTTGCAACACCTTTTTGAAACTTTCCTCTTTGAAAAATTTGCATACAAGACTTGCAAGCACATGTGCAAATAGGGGGAAAAGGGTTAAGGTTTAGAGTATAGGGGTTTGCCTTGGTCAAACCTTGATTTGGTAATAAAACCCTATGAAATGAGAAGAGAATGATAACTAAAAAACATACAATTTCATAAACTTACCAACCCCTTGATGTTGAAAATCTAACTATATGCAATGAGGTGCTCCAAAGGATGGCTTGATGATGCTTAGAGATGCTTGAATGCTTGAATATTGGATGGATTAGGCGCTAGAGAATGAATGGATTGGTAGGTGTTAAAATAAGAGGAAAAAACCCTTATTTATACTTGATTTTCCATTATTTCCTAAAAAATAACACATCACAAGATGACCTCAAGGGTAAGAGAATAAAATACTGCCATGAAATTATTATTATTTTGAATTTTGTGCCCAATGGGACTAAGTTGCCCCAAGTGGCAACTTGGTCCCACCAAGGAAAATTTATTGGGTGTCAAAAATTAAATTGCATTAAATAAGGTTGAATAGGAATATCTTAAAAGGTACACTTAAGTATGGCTAGAAAGTGCATTAAGGGGTCATTTAAACATGAGAAAGGGTCAATTTAGTGATGACAAGTCTAGAAAAGTGTGAGAGTTTGTTACAACTCTTTACAATGCTTTGAAATAAGACTTGGCAAGTGATAAAAAGGAGATATTCAAGTTAATTATAATGAAAGGGTCCTAGAAAAGTGTGAAAGTGGGTTACAACACTTCACAACACTTTTATAAAACGTCCTAATGTTATTAATGATTATCAAGGGTCCAAGACCTAATGTGAATGTGTTTACCACATTACAACATTAAATCTAGGAAAATCAAGCCAAAGTCCATAAGAAAGACTCAAGTGAGTGTAAAAATGTCAACTATACTTTTTTTGGTGACACGGTGTGATAGTTATGTGAATTTTGAATTAGGTCCCATAGGGATTTTTTTGCAGGAGAATTCTTAAGTTGTTCAACAAGATCATACTCCTTCCCACTAAATGAGGGGAAATGAGGAGCACTATTTAAGATGGGATTAGGAAAAGGTAAGGTTTTTAGAGTTGGTTGTCTTGGTCATGGGTTGTTTCTAGTGTTATATGTATGAGAAATGGTATTATAAATCTATTGTTGTGAAACATTGTTCCTAGGTGGTTCAATAGTGAAAATGGGTGTGTTTTGAGTTTGAGGTTTGTGTGAAGGTGGATAAATTATAAGTCAAGGTTGAATCACATTAACTTCTCTTGGTTTCAATTTTTCGTAACAAGCCTTAGTGGATGAACCTTGTGAGATGAAGTTGTCAAGGGCTTCATCTAACTTGTCAAAGGCTTGAGGGTTAGGTTAACATGGAAAAAGAGATTTGGCATACTCAAATAACTATGCTTTCTCCAAGTGGTTCATTAGTTTATAAGTATTTTTGGATGTTGCTTTCTAATGAACGAAAAATGTAATCTAATCTAATTAAAATATGAACTAATGCTGAAAAAGATAACTACAATTATCTAATTGTATGCTTAATTGAAATGAATGTAAGCTAAGCTATACATAAGGAAATGAATGCAAGGGAAACTCTACAAACAGAAATAGATATCTAACAACAACTAACAAAAATAGAGGAACAAAGAGTTTAATGTTGGAAAATATATTTTAACATTTGAAATGGGACTAAATCGCCCAAAGGGATGTATTAGTCCTAATCAGGGTTTTTCAAAGGCTTGAATATTGAATAAAAATCACCACAAAATACCCAAGAAAAAAAAAATCACCTATACTAGGACTAAATTACCTAGAGGGGCATATGAGTGCCAATTTATGGTTTTTGCAAAGATTTCAAGAAAGTATGAATGAAAGGTATGCTTTCTAGATTGTATGATGTCTAGGCTAAGTGAAAATGTAAATTTTAGATGAATTTAATGATGCAAGGTGCAAAAATGTAACTTATATGCACTTTCACTAATGGAAGATTTAGAAACCATAGAATGCCAATTAACTAATGCAAAGTTAGTGCAAGATAAATCTAGGACTATGATGCACTACAAATCATAAAATGAGATGTTCTAAATGTAGGTTCACCAAAATAAAAGGTGGAAAATGGGTATGTGCCGGATCATGATGGGCCAAAAAGTGGCAATATGATGGGTATGTGGTTGATGACATTTTTTTAACCCAAAATTGATGAAACGAAAAAGGGTTTTTAAAGGAAATTCTCAGCTTTCCACCAATAAAAGTTATGATTTAATTTGAATTTAATAAATAATCATTATTCATTTTCTATTTGAATTACGATTAAAGTCCTGATTGATAAGTTGATTGCAAAACATCTATAGCTTTCAAATGGTATCACATTTTTTGAATCCAAAACATGCATCAAATTCTATCCTTCGCATACTATAGTATTAAAAAATGAAAAATTGAATTTCATAAGTTTTGACCAAGTTAAGGTTGTCAGACATATGAGTTTTTTATATTTTTCATAACTTGTAATAAAAAAATCATAATTAATTATTTACTTGGAAAGAAACTACAAAATATATGCATCACATCCAAACATGAGTCATCTACTTATATCTAAAACCTTATAAAAGAAATATGATCATTTTATTGTGGTTAGGGTGGTCATACAAACACCTACTTATTTTTTCCTTAAAATATAAGTACTATTGCATTGAAATTTCAATTTTTCACCAAATAGATTTTAAAAATAAAAATAAACCTAGTAGTTTAGAAACTACATTCAATTTGTTACATATTCTATTCTTACATATTTTTGAAATAATATAGATAACTTGCTCAAATTTTTATGTCAAGTTTCCTAACTCTATTTTTTTTGAATTTTTTGCCACTTAAGGGCATGTATTTTCCTTGATGATCTTGCACATAGCTAAATAGTTGATCTTATGGTTAGGACATAGAATGACATTTTTTCTTCTCTTTCATTCAAGGAAACCCCAAAGATCTTTATCCAAGGATGAAATGAGGGTAAGAGATATGCAATAGGGTGTTCTAAGGTTTGATTAAAGACTAAAGAGGGGTTCACTAGCAAGCTAGGGTTTGAAATGACAAGTAACATACAAAAACCAATATCAAATACTAATGATATGCAAATTTTTGTTAAATGACCTAGAAATGAATGCAAATCGGAATTAAAAACTAGGAAATTAGAATGGTGCACCAGGGAATCTTGATGTGCTTGGAATAAACTTTGAAATTTTGAAAATGTAGACTTTAGGAAACACTAGTACTCATGCCAAACTAGGCATATTAGTCCTAGACTAGGGTTTCTAGAATGTAATAGGAATTTGACAGTGTAGACTTAAGATCTTCATAAATTTGGAAAATTTCTTGTATTGAGACTCATACGCCACTTATGGCATATTAGTTCTATTATATTTTTTCAACAAGTCAAAGTCTAGATCTGATCTCCAATCCTAGCTCTTCCTTCTCGTCATGATTTTTAGATCTGAACTTTTAAAAAGACCTGAGAAATAGAATATAGTGTTGATTTGCTTATTGGGGGTTTTCCTTGGTCAGACCACTAGATTAGTAGTCAAACCTTGATAAAAAAAAATGGATCTTGAATATAAATGTGAACATAAACCCTAACCTTAAGTGTATCTAAGATTAGGAAATCTAAAATGTAATGCAACCCTATTCTAATATTCTAGAATGAGATGCATGAATGAAACGTGAAGATGAATGAATCACTTTGGGAGAGGTCTAATCACCCTAATAACCCATGATGATGCATGTACCTTCCTTAGGAAAAAAGTAGAGTGATAATGGAGGATGGAATCATTTAAGAAAATAGTCATTAGGCTTGGCTTGATGGCTAGTTTCATCTCCCCAACCTAGAATCCATCACGATTGACCATAGGAAATGATAATAAATCCTTGAAAATGCTAGATATTGAATGAAAGTGATCTTGAAAACTTGTAAAAACACTATAATGCTACTCCAAGACTTCAACCTTGCTTTCTCTTGAAAAATTGAATGCTCTTGTGAAATAATACTTGAATTCTTGTGAATGCTTAGATCTTGAATTGATTTTAGATTGAAAATAATGACTTGAGATCTTGCTCATATAGGTATTACACCTAATTTACCATTTATTAGACCTCAAAAGATAACATCAATCAAAATTTTGAATTAAAAACTTGAAGTTCCTACTCAATCCCTAAAAATGGGCCACGTAGGACTCATACACCTCTTGTGGTGTATGGATTGCACCTAGGGGGACTCATATGCCCAAGCTGGCATATGAGTCCCACCCTAGTTTTTTTGGGGTGGTCCAATGATGGGTTGTTAGAAAATTTAATGCTTTTGTTGATTTTGTTGGGATTTTAGTTGAAATAAGCCTGGACATCTAAATAAAGGGTCTTATGGGGCCTATTAATTATGGTTAAAAGAGTATTTAATGCAAGGGTACACAAAAATGGGTTTGAATTAAGTGTGAAATTGTACCATCTCCAAGAGCATATAATTTTCAACACTACACACACTATGTTTTTCTCATCTTAAATTATTGGACCTAATTAAGAACTTAATTTCACAAATTATGCATTCCATGAATTATTTTAAATATTTTTGAACAATTTGCAAGCATAAAAAAAATGCTCTCATTTAATACTTTGTCCCCAACACTTTAAATTTTAGAAAATAGGCCTAGGACACTAGCTTCTATGTCCCCGTATTTCAGATCTAAATTCAAGTATGTCATTGTTGACATTTTATTATTCAAGAATTTTAAATGTCTAAAGTCATCTAAAGAGATTAAGAAGAAGAATTGAGAATCGAGAGAAAGGATGCATTATCTAGCAAGTCAAGAGCAACCATTAGAGATTAATTACAACAATTCAAGATCCAACATGTCATGCCAAAGTTTATGTGAGTTTATGCATGTTTGTATTTTCATATTATTTGTGAAGGCTAACCCTTGTAGGTCTCCAAAAAATTCAAGCCATTCAAGAAAATCAAGCAAGAAAGATCAAGGCCTTAAGGAGATAAGTATGAATTCAATCCTTTAAGTAATCCATTAAAGGTTAGTGATTTGTAACACTTTTTGTTTCATCATTCCTTCCTTTCATTTATCAGTTTATTATTGGCATTGCCATTGTGGAAGTGGAAACAACAACATGGGGTTTGACCAAGGCAAGCCCCCAAATGACACAACCTTTCTTCTCTCTTTGAATGTGCAAGTTTTAGTTTTGAGGAAATTTAAGGAAGATTGGAGATCAATTATTCATTATTGCACTCAAAACCCTACACCTTGATAACTCATAGAAACTTGATTATAGAATTATCTAATAGTGATCTGAAAATGAAACAAGAGGGAAACAAAAGCTATAATATGACATCTAAGGACTAAATAAATATATCTAAATTTTCCTTACAAGGATAGTGGTACCCTAGGTTCCTATGTCCTCCATTTTTAGCCTCAAATTCATACCATCGGAGCATAGTGTCATACTCTATGTTTTTGTAGTCTGTTTCTATCTATGATTTCTCAAATCTGTTGTTTTTGCATTAGAATAGTAATTTTCATCATTAGGCTAGTTGAATCATTGCATTTCAACCTTAGGAAGTGTCCTACTCAATATGTTTTTGTAGTCTATTTCTATCTTTGATTACTAAATTTTGTTGTGTTTGCATCAAAATGGTAATTTTAATCATTAGGCTAGTTGAATAATTGCATTTCAACCTTAGGAAACTTTTAGATTTGGTTAAGGGATAGCTGACTTTCCTTTTAGGTTTTAAGTCAATAATATATCTTGTCTAAATCCAATCAAACCACCACCACCTTCAAATCTCTAATAAATCATTTGAAAGAGTGCCAAATTCTAGGGGTAAAATCCTAGGGTTTCAATTTTTCTATATTTTAGTTCTTACATACTAACTATGATTCAATGAAAATGTATAGATCTAAGAATGGATAAGGATTTCATAAGCTCCATTCCATGCTTGTTAAAATATAATCCAAGGATATTTTGTAATGTGTAATGCAAAAATCATACTTTAAAGATCCTAGAACCAATAAAAATGTCCCATATATTAAATCAGTAAGATGCCTTAAGAAACTTTACATGTATTTTAAAATTCTAACATAGTTAACTAGTTGAATCCACTACAATGATAATATCTATAATATAAAAATATTTTCCGAAAATAGTTATTATATAATAGAAAAAATCCAACTCGATAGAAAAATATATAAAATTAGATACCTTATCAAAGGTTTATAGTTCTTAGACACATGGAAATTAAAATTTGATGTAATGATTGACGCCATAGTAACATTAATTGAATTAAGAATAATAGTGAACTTCTAGAAATATCAAAATTTGTGATCAAACAAAAACCTTATGATCTATCAAATGAAGTTACATATATAAGCCATAATAATTACCCTAGAGATAGTGAGATATTTATAGGGGTGAATCTTATGAACTAAGAAATTGATTCATTGTTATATTAGATTTCAATTTATATTAACCAACCTATTCTCGTAGTAATTTATGATAGGTAAGGAACATAAAAGACTAAAATAATTATAGCCCCTCCACACTAGATACATGATGCCCATGCCACTAGCAAATCATTGAAAATTTACATCATAAATTTCTAGGAGAAAATTATCTATCAAAGCATGAATTTAATAAATCTTAAATCTTCATTGATCTAGAACAAGGAAAAAGAGAACTAAAACACATTAAGAATATCAATATTTATCCAAAAATCATTCTTCTCAACTATTATCATTTTACATTGAAAATTTCTTAGATATTATTAGTAGCATTGAAAAGATTAAATCATCCTATTGCTTGGTTGTTTCCAAATTCTAGCACCATTTATTCATATGCAACTAGTAGTGTCCTACATTATGAAATTTTTAATCCAAAATTAGTGGTTTATTTTCTATAATAATGTTAGTTGTCTCAAAGGTTAACTTAAATGAAAACTTGAAATGGTTTTCTTAAGTAGAAACAATAATGATACTTGCAATAAATCCATCCCTTGAAAATGTTTCATCAAATAACCAAGTCCGTAAATCATTATACTTGAAAGGAACAATTGAGGTATGGTACTAGGGCTAGTGAGATTTTGCATTCATTAATGCAATTATTAGGTCTATTATATATATATATATATATAATATTTCATTTATTTCCTTTTTAATATGCTTAAGAGTGCACACCATTCTCTTCTCCTTGTACAAATTAATATTGTCACCATGTAATGGGATGCTGGAGAAAGATAAAACCATTTCAATTTTAGCCTGCTTAGTGAAGCAATAAACTAAACATCCATTATAAAGTGCATACTTGGACAAGTAAGCAACTAAAATTTTAAACTTTAATAATGCCAATAGTAAATACTTATCTTGAAATTGCTGCAAAGAATTGTTGAGAATAGGGTAAAAATATATTGTGAAAATATAAACATAAATTAGACAAATTCAATTAATCAATCAGAATAAATTGTGATTAACCATAAAATATGAAACATAACATGGAGAAACACATCTATCAAGAAATCAAAATCAATAATAACACATAACATTAGATTTTAATAAAGAATCGTATTCAGGAAAATGTCAACCACTAGAGAGATTTGTACCTTTTATTAAACCAAAAGAACTAGTTACATCAATACAATCAACTCAAATCCTTAGTCTAATAATATTTTAATAGCATTAAAATGTTTCACTTGCAGAACATAAGAAAACCTCTAATCAATAGAGCAAAGGGAAACAAAAAATCATAAATGGTTTTATAATATATTAGCCACTAAAACCATTGTCCACATGTAAAAATACATACCCTATTTTACAAATTATTAGAGACACATGATATATCAATTAATATAATGTCTTGAACTCATAACCCTTAATACAAACCTCTCCAATGCTCTAGCGTTCCATGATGAAAATGCTAACTATTAAGGGACACACCTGTTAGGACAAGATTCAACACTTCAAGAAAGAAACCCCCTAGCTCCTTGAAAGGGATGGAAAATCACATTAGTGAGCGATGACTATAGCTCCTATTGTTGACCTTTTTCCATAACCTTCTTATTCAATAGCATTACAAAAATATTGTAAATTTTTAGGATAATACTAATAAAATAATTTCTCAATTCCTCATGGGCATTGAATACAAATTCTATAAGGTTTGGGGATACATGCATTATACATAAGTTTGTAGGTGAATATCTCACTAATTTTTTTATATTTTCTCAATTGATATTTATATTACAATGACATAATATGAATCATAAATTTAAATTTTACACAAAATTATCAAAGTTCCATATCCTCCCTTGATAAACATTACTTTTGAATGCACAATATTTTAATAGAAAATTTTGAAACATTATCTAGCGTGTACATCTCACATTGGTATGAGCAAAAAAAGTATTAAATTATGCATCTAAGATTGTGTATTTAAAGGAAATATCTTACGACAATTTCACATCATAAGAGATCATCATGCATTATCTAAAAAAGAACAAACGATCAGAAAATAACATAATTATCATTGCAAAATATTTTCCTATTAGTGGAAGGTAAATTTTTTGAGCAAATAATGACTAGCTAGGATGGAGTTGTCTAAGGCCCATGTTTAAAATTTGATTGACAAATGTAAATCAGAAAAACATGGAAAAGGTGTTGATTTTCTCATATATTTTTTTGTAATAGAAAGCATACTTATTAATAAGCCCTTTGCTTAATTGCCCACCAAGGTATAGATTAAATTGTTAAGTTGTCAAAAGATATAAATAATAGTAGTCCATTTAAACATTGAGAAAGGGCAAGGTACCAACCTGATAATTATACAAAAAATATTTGTTAAAATGTAAAAACCCTTTAAATTTTCCGATTCTCCAAACTATTAAAAGAAACCCTTTGTTAAAATTATTTCCTTTGATACTTTTAAATTATTAAGCAAAATTATTATTTGGAATAAAAATTACAAATATCAAATTTAAGTAAATTGAGTGAACCTAAGCTAAGCTTTGTTGACCACGGGTATTGGGGAACTAAAACGGTGTTCACTCATTTTGATTCTACCTCTTAAGATACTTCTTTTCATTTCACTCACTTTCCGCATATTTGAAATCGATAAATTTCAATTGCTTATTAAATGGTAAGAGTAAAATCAACTAAAAGTTATCATCCTTCTGCTAGATGAAACGGATAAGCTAGTGGAGTTGAGTGGAGTAACTAACTTTAGCTGCTGCGATGTTTTACTTTCACTACCCAATGTGCTGCGCGTTGGACAATTATATAAATAGGTGCTGCAATTCACTCACCCACCATAAAGGATGAAATTCCGCAAACAAAGGACTTATTTAATCTCTGCAAACGACTTTTTGTTTCATAAGACAAACGCTACTCTCGTGATTGCATTTATTTTGATGCTCGTTGCTTTCAAGTTTTCATGCAGAACCTCAAATTCCACAATAAGTCTCAAGAATTATGTACGATCATTGAAAGATCGACAGCGAAAGACCAAGTGCTATTTACCAAAGGAGGAGGATTGACAAGGACGAGCATTGGTTGGGCATGGAGTGAGAAGATAAGAGCAATCGCCACTCTTGAATAGCGATTGAGCGGTTAAATGGAATGGGAAAAGGGGAATACGATTAAAAATCGTAATCAGACTAACTCAAACTTTGCACATGATACTGCCATTTTACGGAACGACAGAAAGCAAGATTTAATGCAGATCCTGAAATTCCATAATAAGTCTCAAGAATTATGTATGATAATCGGAAAATCGAAAGCGAAACACCAAGTGCAATTTACCAAAGGAGGAGGATTGACGAGGATAAGCATTGATTGGGCATGGAGTGAGAAGATAAGAGCAATCGCCACTCTTGAATAGCGATTGAGTAATTAAATAGAATGGGAAAAGGGGAATAGGATGAGAAATCGTAATCAGACTAACTCACACTTTGCGCATGGCACTGCTTTTCTAAGGAACAACAGAAAGCAAGACTGAATAAGATGGTGACAGCAATAAGGAAAGGTGAACAGCAATCGATCACATTCAACGTTCTATCTGTCAATGAAAGTGCAGTAATTTAAATCCTGCCGAAAATGGTCAGTGCCACTGCAATCATAATATTTTCCAACATATCAAAGGAGAGTAAGTAAATTAAATAATTCAATGGACCGACTGTTGGTCCGTGGCAATTTTAATTAATAATTATTTTCATAAAAGTATATTCAGAATGTTGAATAGGCGTTCTCCGACTGTTAGCTGTGCCGTAAAAATCTACCATAAAGGACAATATTTCAATTCTCTCATGTGATTGCATTTATTTTGATGTTCACCGGTTTCGAATCACATTACATCAGGTTCTCAAATTCCACAATAAGTCTCAACAATTACGAATGATCATTGAAAGATCTAAAGGGAAACAATGAGTACTCTCTTAAAAAAGAAAAGGAGGGTTGATGTTGATATGCATTGTCTTGGCCATGCACCGAGAAAATAGGAGCAATTACAATTTTATTCATTGATTATGATCTATTAAGCAAACAAATGGGGTGAAAAAAGGGAACACTACTTTTGAAAGTAAAAATTGAATACCTTTACTTTGAAAAGGATAGCAGTAGTAAAAGAAAAGAAGATCTCAAATTGATTACATTCAACATTTTTTTTTGGGTTAGTTCATCAAAATGGGGGAAAAGTTAATGATCAAATAAAATATTTTTGACAAAATACATATGTATTATATAAAACATGTGAAAGAACCGACAATAACAGATAATAGCTAACAAGTACAATAAACACAAAACTGTAAAAAATCAACCCAAAATACAATGATGAGAAAGCCTTGCATATATAGGGAAGGAAGAAGCAATCCACCTATCATGTGGATTGACAAGTGTCCCATGATGTGGCACAAATGAGTAGAGAAGTGTCATATAGGTGTCAACCTATGGATCACAAGTAATGTACAAACAAACAACCTATTTGACCAAGTCATCAACTTTGATGTCAAGTGTTGAGTGACATTTGTGGTGAGATGGAAAGCCTTTCAACCTCAAAAGGTAGCACATGAAGTTTATCAAACAATTAGGTAACCTCTACAGGCCTAAAATATTGCACATTCAATTAGACAAGATGTTGTCTAACCTCATCAACCTAAATACACTTAAGTATAGTGAATAGATAGATTATTCACTCTAACAACCCCCCTTAAATGATACTTGGGGAGATCGCAAAAGTGAAAATAGATTGAAATGGGTCTTGACTACAAGGCTTGGTGAAGGCACCCATGTACAATGCATTCTCTCACAAATGGAGAAAAAGGTGAAAGCACAGTGGGAACAAAAATCCTCTCCAAAAAAGAGAAAGAGAAGGATTTAAGACCTTCTTAAAAGATGTCCCATGATGATTGAGATCTCCTTAAGCATATCAAAGTTTTAAACTCCGTTGAAGATGAACTGGTGTTTGCTAGAATCAATAAACCTCTAAGAAATTTAGATGAAGATAAGAGATACAAAACATTTCATGAGTGAACATATGAGCACTAGTCAACCATGAATATATAAAGGCAATCAAACTTTGTGAAGTTGAAAATACTGATAGTACACTGTGATTAAGAGTACTAGAATCTCACAAAATATGATCCACTGAAGTAAATCCCCAATATGAGAAATCAAGATAGAAGGTCTATGCAACCCCACAAAAAGAAATTTCCTCCACTTCTTGATTGAAAGAAGCATTAGCATAATACTATTAGTGAAAAAAACATTTTCAAAAGTGTTTTTTTCATTCCACAAATCCAAATAGCATAATATCACAGTCATACTATAAAATGTTTGTTTATGCATCATTTGGGTTAGTTAACACTCCTTCTATAAAGTGGCAAATTGGGGGAGGCAAAAATAGTCAATGGGGGTGTTGTGTGTGGTCCATTTTCCCATGTCCTTGAGAAGTGCTTTCTGTGTTGTGTTTTTCCTTCACTTATACATGCATTTCTAAGTTTTGTATTTCCAAATTCCTTCAAAGTTCCTATCTAAAGTCTAGTAGCATGGAGGTTAATGTTATTATACTACCCCTAATACCTTTCAATTATCATGATTGGAAGTCACGATTGGAAGATGAAATTAATTCTTGTGCTTAAGAAAAAAGCTTTATATAGGGTAACTATGGGAACAACTAAAGAACCTATAGTAGCTAAAACAAATAAAATATTTTCAATAAGTGTGATCAAGCATTTGGCTTCCTATGTTTAAATTTATCTCTTGAATTTTTTTTCCATGTTGAGAACTTGAAAACACCCAAAAAAGTTTGGGAAGCTATAGACAAACTATTTGGGAAAATAGATGAACTTAGAAGCAATGAGTTGGAAAATAAACTCTTAGGTTTTAGTACTAGGAATCTTAAAACTTTACAAGACTTCTTCACTAAATTTAAATCTTTCAATTTTCAATTAAAAGATTGTAGAATTGACAAGAAAGAGGATCAATTAATCCTTTTGTACTTTTCAAGCCAAGTCCATATTTTTTGTGTTTGTTTAAACATTCTAGTCTAGTAAATAGGCTCTTGGAGCCTCATGGTCAATGCCCATGCTTGATATAACTTATTGCTGATCTCATAAGGGAGATATAAAAGTTAATTCAAATCGGCACTTTAAAGTCTACTAAGCCTCAAGCCCTAATTGCAAGGAATGAAACAAACCAAATTGAAAAAGGAGAGAAGAAGAACACTAAAATGGAAAAGGAAGTGAAGATAGAAGGAAAATTTGATAACTCCAAAATGGATAACTTTTCTTAAAGTAATCCAATTACTAATAAAGTTAAATGTTCCTTTTGTAAAACACTTGGACACAATGAAATTCAATGCATGAGGAAAGAAATTGAGTCCCTTACACATATTCTGAAAAATAATAATATAGGGCTTCCTAATTCTATCAAGGCATCTTCATCAACTTAGGAAAATATTAAGGACAAAAGAAATCAAAGGGTAAAGCCTTAGTTGCTACAACATCTGAATATATCCTTCATGGATTGCAGTATCTAGTGCTTCACACCATATGGGTTCTTCACGGGTTTCGTTTTCATCCTTAGAGCCATCTAGTATGTCCACAATCACCTTCGGTCAATGATACTCCAACATTGGTAAAAGGGAGAGGGTCTATTGAAGTTGAAGGAGAAACATTTTTGAATGTTCTATGTGTTACTTCACCATTAACTAATCTCCTTTTAGTGTATGAAATAACTCATTTAGGGAATGGAATGAGAGCACTTCTCTCCAAATTTAGTTGAGAGTACAAAATTGTAGAGAATCAATTTGGTAGCAATGTGGGAGGAAAATCAGAAATCTAGATTATATACCTCCTCCTATTTTGGATATTTTTCCAAAATAACTTCTAACTCATTTAGATTAAGTTAGAAAATTATGCCATGAGTGGTTTCGCCATCTTAACTATTGCTATCTTGAGAAACTATGTCAACATAGTATGGTCAAGGGATTACCTAAGGTTAAATTTTCTAAGTGACTTTGTGAAGGTTGTGTAGTTTCCAAACATCTAGGAGAAAAAATTGAAAAAGTTAAATCATGGAAGGAAAAAAAAGTTTTAGAAATTGTTCATAGTGATGTTTTAGGGGCTTTTCCCCATACACCTTTTAGAAAATGCTAGATATTTTCCCACCTTTATCGACGATTTCTCAAATTTTACATAGGTCTACTTCCCTAGGCCAAAATTAGAAGTATTTGAATCATTTCAAGATTACAAAGCTCTTGCTAAAAAATAGTTATGGAAAGCCATCAAATTTCTTTGAATAGATAATGGGGGTTAGTATGTCAAGAATGACTTCGAGTAGTTTTGCATATTATAAGGGATATATCTATAGCACATAGTTCCATATACCCCCCAAAAAATGGTGTTGTGAAATGAAAAAATAGATGTTTAAAAGAGATGGCTAATTGTATGATTCACTCTAAGGGCCTAACACCATCGTACTTGGTAGAAGTATCTGAAGCTTGGAAATGATGGAAACTAGTAGTTTATCATTTTAAAGTTTTTGGATCTCCTATCATGGCACAAATTTTGAAAGAACATCACAAGGCTATGGATCCACAATATAATCCTTGAATCTTTCTTGGATATCTAGATGGTGTGAAAGGGCATCACCTACTCCTCCCTACCACACATGAGTTGTTTATTGATACAAGTGTTAATTTTTAAGAAATATCTGTTGAAACTATAATTAACATTTCTCAACACATTGTAGACTCACCAGATCTTGATTATAGTACTGATAGTTCAAATCATTCTCAGTAGATTCCTAGTACAACCTCTTCTTCTTCTTCCATTTCTTCTTCTAGTTATTACATTGGAAGTTGATATTTCCACACTAGACTCATCCACATCTCAAACTCTACACAAAGAAAATAGTTGGGTACTTTAGTTTTTGACCCATATTCATTGAAAGAAGCATTAGCATAACACTGTCATAATTCCCCCTTAATGCTAAGAGATATAAGCAGACCAACAAAAATTGGGCAAAAAGATGTGCAAGGAATTTAACCAATAGTTAGGTCCAAAAAAGGTACAAAAAACTGGAAAAGGGTGTGCATCAAGGCATGCATGAATGAGGCGATAATCACAAGGAAACACACATCATGTGGCGATAATCACGAGGATCCATAACTATGATGTCAAAGAAAGGCTCTACACAACCCCCCATTACACTTTATAATTTAGTGTAAATACAAAATTCCTAAATTCCCTCCCCAAGGAACACATTTTACTTTTGTGGCACTTTATGTGGGTGCATTTACAAACTTATTTGATGCATATGATTTGTTACAAGTTTATACCATGAGGTGGATTAAAAAGACATAGATTAAGTATGCCTTTCAAACCTCCATAATGATAAAAACATAAAATGACAAAGCACATTAAAATTAACCCCCTGTTTGCAAGTTATTGAAAAATTTAAAGGAAACACAATTTTGCATATTATGGAAAAATGTAAAACATGCCCCTTCATTATCAAATTATCATCCCTCTCCACAAAATTTAATAACATTGTGTTGTAAAATGTAAAAAATGCCCCTTCATTACAAAATTAGCATCCTTCTTTAAAATATTGAATATCAATTTGATCCCCCTTTGTTTATTAGTAATTTTTTGATGGTTAATAATAGCCACTAATAGTTTAGAATAATTTTGAAAGGGTTACAATAAATGTTAGAAGAAAAATATACTCAACAATATGGAACAAATGTTAAAGAAATTTGAAGTTGAGTTGACTAAGTCATATTTGTAGATGAAGTGGAACCACCAAACCACATGGGAGTTTGAGCATATCTAGGAAAGAAAAAGCTATTGAAGAAAATATCCAAGTGGAAGTTGAAGCTTTTAACCAATTCAAAAGGTTGCAAATGTTGAACACCCGTATTACTAAGAGGTGGGGTGAATCGATATTCCTTGAAACCAATCAAACATAAACCATCCATATATTAGAATACAAATAACTACAATGAATGAAAGCATGAGTATAACAAACAAATTATGACACATGAACAAAAGTAATTTTACTTGGAAAACCCAAAAACGATAAAAACATGGTGAGGGTTAGCTAACAATATATTATATATGGATACAGTATATTACAAAAATTCTCACATCCCACAGATAAAGAAAAAATAAGGGTTTCCAACACTACCTATTTGAATTGATATAATAGCATCTATCATATGCTAGATTATAGTTCCAATGAAAGACTAAATGACATTTATACTAATCTAAATCAATACTTTATTCTATTCACAAACTGCTCAATACTGCATCACACACATGTAGGTGAACAACCATACATGTCATATATCTCTTTAACATTCACATATAGTCTACTATCTCTTCATCATACACCCATGAACACACCTCATACACTTCTTATCCTCCTCAAAAGCTTTGAAGTTAATTCTAATTAGGCCAACCTAATTGAAGTTACACTTGATATTGATATATATAAGAAATTATCCACACCCTGCACCTTAATTCAAATTTCAACTTACATCAAGATAGGTCGACATGGACCTAAAATAAATACCACATAAGATAAACTTAATTTATTTTCCTCTACAAAAACATCAAACATGTTAGCCTAGCTAGAAAATATACCTAAACACAAAATCTTCAAATATAGATGCAATTCACCAAACATGCGACCTCAAGGTATGATCCTCCTTCAAATTCCCATTCAACTGACATCTATTAGCTTGTATTTTTCATCACAAAACAAAATACTATCCATGAAGAAATGTATAATCTCCCACAATGATACACTATACATAAAGTAATTGCAATATACAGGGTTGAGCATTGTCATTCACATCTTTTGGGAAACTTCACAAAATTTTATAGAATCTTTAATATAGCTGCAGTTGACAAAAAAAAAAAAAAGTTAGAATCATGGAAGGTTATACCAACTCGCAGTGAAGTTCAAACCTGAAAACTAATGCAATGAACAACAAAACTATCAAAGAAAATACTTAGCAAATTTCTTGATAAGCCATACTTTCCAAATCAACTTGCACTATACATATGTCACCAAAAATGCTTCCATACTATGCTAGGATGATAACAACAATGTTGAAATTAATGAAAACATTAGATAAAGAAATACATATACACTTCATGCTTATGTTTCCAAATTGCATCATCAATGAGAGACTTCCAACTTCCAACAATCTCCCACTTTTTCATTGATGGAAACATGCATATCAAAAATCTTTTGAAAACCTTGTCTCCTATTACACATATATCTCCCAAAAATATTTGTCCAATATCTCTCCAAGTATTCCCAAGTACTTTTTTCCTAATGTTTTGACCACAACTATCTCTCCCCTTTTCACATCAATGGAAAAGGACATGCAAAAACTTTAGTATATTTCCCCTTAGATATTTTTGCTTACTCCCCCTTAGAGAGTTAACCAAAAAGAAACTTCTATACTGTTAATTATACAAAAAGAGAGTTTTGAAAAATTAGAAAAAGTGTATAGGAGTAAAAAATTTCAAGCTAAGGATATTGACCCTTTGAGTTGCTGCAAAATGTCCTGCCAAGTAGATTTTCCTTCTTCCCAAGCCATTTTTTCTTCTACTAATGTCCTATACTATAACTCAAGCTCCAATTGAGTTTCTTCTCCTTCTTCCAGAGTACTGGGATTAAGATTTATCTTTGAAATTTTATTAGTACTTGCAAGGTCACTTGAGATAGGTATATATTTTATCAAGTTACTAAGTCCTTTAGCTTCGTATGCTACCTAATTGTCTCTTATCTCTGATTTTTCAAGGCAGAGAAGTTGTCATGTAACTGCATTATGCTAATCCAGGTCTAATCAACTTTGTCTCTCATTGGATAATAAGTATATTCTTCACAACTAATTTGTGTTTCAATTGAATTCATTGCATCCTTTAAGATTTCTATGATATTTGGCCATTTCAAGCAATATGAAAGTATGCTTTATGCTTCATCCCCATAGGTTTGAATATCCTTCAAAAAACTTTTAAGATTTTGATGTGCACTTGGATAGTTTCTTGTGACATCCACTAGATTCTTTTCTGTAGGTGTTTCCTAGATAATTCAATTTTAGTTTTTCCTTTTAGACTAGAGGCATATTATTTGAAAGAATCAACCAAGAGTCTAAAATTTTCGA
This sequence comes from Sequoia sempervirens, assembly GCA_007258455.2. Taxonomy (NCBI): domain Eukaryota; kingdom Viridiplantae; phylum Streptophyta; class Pinopsida; order Cupressales; family Cupressaceae; genus Sequoia; species Sequoia sempervirens. Next base: position 67,797,047 of record VDFB02000017.1, read on the forward strand.
TAACAAACAATGATGCATCAATACTTGTTCTATGATTTATTTCTTATAGGTCCTTTATGGCTTCATCCATATCTTGTACATAGATAGTTCTAACTCTAGCTTGATGGTCATATTGAGCATCATTTGTGTGCATTATTTCTTCTTCAACATTAACATTAGTATAATTTTCCCAAGTTGTAACTTCTTATTTAACTTTCCTTGTAACTAGAGGGATATCTATGCTTTTTCTCTTCTTACCTGTCCTACTAGAGTTGTTGAAGGTTTATGTGCTCATCTCAACTCTAGAATTATCCTCTAACCTTGATTTGTTGAGATCTTTGGGGTTGCTTAGATGTACTTCTACATAGTTAGAAACTTCTACTTCTGACACTTCATAGTCTAGTTCTGATATCCAAACAATATTGGGTTCAATTGCTTCCATAAAGAAAAAGTCAATGGAGTCAAGAAAGTTAATGTCTCTTAAGTATCTTTTCACCACACTCTTAGGAATTCTCATCCTTTCACCCATTCTCCTTTGAAATATTCCAAATAATGTTGCAAGAGAATCATCTTGAGCATTCAAACCTCCAAGTTTTTGCATATGATTTGCTATTTGATGGGCAATAGGATCTACATTTATCCAACCTACCTTCCCAACTATAGTTACTTCCTTCATGAAGTATAAAAGTAGAAAAAATACCAGTGTCCCATATTTGAAAGTATGTTTCTTCTTACTCTTGATCTCCTTTAGGTTTTTCAACAATTTTTGTTGGAGTAATTCACAAAGATCATAGTCAGCATAATTTTCAATCATTTATTTTGCAATATGAACAGTGATGGAAGAATGTATTGTCTTTGTTTGGGTGATAAATATTGTGACCAATGAGCATTGTATCATGCAAAACTATTGAGTTTCTAATATATTCCAATGTGAGTTCCTTTTCATTGAGTGTAGCACCTGGCTTTTCCTTTATATCCTTGACCTTGATAGATTTTTGATCTACAACTAGTCAAGAGGACCACAAACTAGTTATATCTCTTATTGCTTCCTTAATTATTATGTATGAGCCATCAATCCATATGGATTCATCATGAATTCTAATAAGCACCATTTTTTGAAAAAATTAATAAGGGACCCTTTTAATGTATTGTTATTGATTCCAACATTAATTGGTGACAGTTTATCTAATCCAGTGAAAAAATGTATTCATCTTAATCTGATAATTTGGTCTGGAATTGATTGTGTGATAAGATCTTCTTAAGAAGTTATAGTATGTCATTACTGACTACTTAGTACATCTATGATCAGTATTTTGAATAGCTTTGGATGAACACATTAAAAGTTGCAAGTGATAGTAGTTCAACACACAATTTTTGGCTTTATATAGTGTAACTGAGTATGTGTAATCTAGTCTGCATTCCTTCGGTAATTGGAGTTAGACTTTACAATTTTGGGAGATTATATATAAGTGTTAATACACTATATGTTCTAGATGGCACTTATTTTTGATAAAGGGTAAAACAGGTTTTATAAGGACCCGAAACTACAAAGTTTACAACATAAAAGATAGGAAAGAAAAGTCCAACTTAAACAACCAACTACACAAAAGGTAAAAACTATAACAAGCAGCAACCATCTGCAAAAGACTAGGAAGGTCAAACAAAAAAAGCCAGTAGAAAATCCAACAAAAAACTAGCCGCGATTAACCCAAAGTCTTCATGACAGACTTTGTCTCTACCTCCAAGTTCTACATATCATGAACACCCTTCTTAAAAATTTGAATCATTTGCGGAGTGGTGGGAGCCTTCCTCTTCAAATTGGCCTTGGATCTCTTCTAGATGGCACTTGTTTATATGATTAGATGGATTATTTATTGTTGTTTAGTTTGCTTACAATGTGATTAGGTCTAATTTGTGGCCAACCTAATACTTGATATGTGTTGTGAAGATTAAATATGTGTTGAAGATCTTAATGATATCCATTTTAGGTCCATACTGACCTAAATTAAGTGTTGCATGGTTAACTTGAGAGTGAAGAATTTTTTGAATCAATTATGAAGCCGGGAAGGTAGTTTTGAATCAAAATAGGTATATATATAATTAGGCCAACCTAATTGATGTATGCAGATGTAATTGGGTATATATGTAAAAAAAAAAAGTTGTATGATGATATGATATAAGATGTAATGTGAGTTGATGTGAACATGCAATGCGATTGTGTTTGATCCAAATAAGTGTAGAATTATTGTTAATGTGGAGAAAATTCTAAGTAGAGCAATGTTTGGTATTCAAAGATTTAAAGGACCTAAATTCAACAAAATGAAGTTGAACTTTGTATCAGTTCACATTTTGGTTGTGTAGCCATTTATGTTTTGTATCTATTTGTTGTTGTGAGCCTTATTGGATAGTGTGTCATGGTAGTGAGCCACTATCATATCTTATAACTAGTTATAATAGATTGTGAGCTAATTCTCTCTATGGTTTTTCTATTTTTGGGTTTTCCACATAAAAATATTTGTGTTCATGTGTCATGTTATCTTGTGGTTGTTTCATATTTTTATTCACTATTGTAGTTAAATATGTTTTATCAATTGGATGGTTTATGATCAAATGGTTGGATAGAATACTGATTCACCACCCCTCTTAGTATTTTAGGTGTTTGAAAATTGGTATCATACTTGGTTCCTTCTGAGAATTCTAACATTTTGAGGAATATCTTGGAGGTTGAACATATGGACATGATAAAAAGTATCATATTCCTCTGTCCAAATAAATTTATGCAAATAAGTACACAAAATATGACTACATGTTTGAAAAGGAAGAACTTAAAGTTTCTCTTGAAGATCTTGACAAAATTGAGGATAAAAAAAAAGTTTGAATGAAAACCTAGGGGAAGCAAATGAATGTATCAAAAGTTGAAGAGAACAAATCAAGAAGTTTAGAGAAATATATAGAGAATTTAATGGTAAATTGAAGAAGGTATATGAAGACACCACTAGACTATAAGTATAAGTGGAAGAAAAGAAAAGAATTGAGGATTTTCTATTAATACAACTGAATAAAGAAATAATGATGAATACACAAGACTTGAACAAGAAGTGGTAACTAATTGCAAGACACAAACCTTTCTAAAGATAAAGGTGGTTTGGGACATGAAGAAGGAGAAATATCAAAGATAATCTGACCCCTAACAAGGTCGATAATAGAAAGAAGACTCAAGGAAATGACAAAGAATTCAAAAATCAAAGAAGAAATTCTAGAAGACCCCCTATCAAACAACCAGATTGTCAAAGTTGCCCATATTTTAATGGTATTTTTTTTCATGCAATAAGTTTGGACATAAGACTATAGAATGTAGAAGTAGAATGAATCAAAATGTTGGATCCTTCTACAAAAAAAAATTTGCATGCAAGAAATTTGGACATAGAGTTGTTGAATGGTAAAACCAAATGATGAATAGATATAATACTAGTAGAATGGTTCAATCTTTCAATGGTTACTTTTATACATGGACTATTTTTGGATATAATGCTAACCAATGAAAATAAAGATTGAATGAAGGTTAGTTTGGTTAGAAAAATGTTGTATGGTACAATTGCAACAAACCTAGACATATTTTAAGATTTTGTAGAAGTTAGAATGGAAGGTAGACTAATCTGGGAAAGAGGAAAGAACCTGTGAAGAAAATTGATCCTAATGAAGTAAGTATGAAAATGGAGAATATTTGGAGAAAGAAAGAGATACTTGAGAATAAAGATGAATCAAATGTAATTGTACATCCCTCTGGTGCAAATAATTATCTTGAAAAATAAACCTAAGTATGGGCTTAGGGGGAGTAATAACAGAAAAATCTAACAACCTCATAGAAATATGAGGTTTTGAGGACTTACACGAAGATACATAGTGTAAAATGACATGCTTAAGCTTCTAAAAAATAAACTGGTAAAAAATATGCTAATTTGAAGAAATGTGGAGAATTTTAGGGTTTACGGTGTATTAGTGAAGTGTTTATAAGATTTTTGAAAATTGAATCAATTAATGTGAAATTAGGGAAAATTAGAAAGGGGTAAAGTGAGTTTCTAAGTCAATTCTAATCAATTTTACACATTTGGAGAAAAGAATAGTGAATTGAAAGTGTGTTGAAGGTGATTCAAATTAATTTGGTGCAAACCCTAGATCCTGTCATGTGCATATAAGGTATTTAAAACTATCTATACTTTGTGGGTTTGAAATAGAAGTGATTTTATAAATAATCTATTTTAATTAAAGTTATAATAGCTACACTGATTGTTGTTAAGATCATAGAGATACCTAGACCAAAATTTAATAGGTATTCATGGAAAGTCTTTGATAAAAATATAGGTGTTACTTTTTAAAGATTCCTCATAGGGATTTACCCATTGAGGAAATTAGATCTTACATGCATGGAAAATTGGATGAACACAATCATTAGAAAATAAAATACCTATGGCATAAGGAGCTAACTAGAGATGACTTCTTGATAAAACTAGAATATGTTAACCTAGTGCTAAAAAAACAAGATATTTGGAATTTGTTCCCTAACTTTAGAAATGATATGGATGCAGAGTATGTGAGGAAAGATTTGAGTAGAATGCATGAAAAATTCATGTGTATCAACATGCCCAAACTGATTTGTAAGGAGGTGATCAAAGATGTAACAAGGCTATGTGATACTGGACTTGTACCAATACTAAAATCTATAAAGAACAAAGTGGTTATGGAGTTGACTAGTGCCACCTTTGATAGAAGAGCATTGACAACAAAAACTATCATAAATCCTATTGTAAGGCCTGATTCAATAATGATAGTGTTGGAAAAATGAAGAAGAATCCCTCTAGTGTGTTTTCATTGATGCCAACATTTGATGGTGATGATTTTGTCCATCTGGTAAACAATGTTTATGTTACTCTGATATGGGAATTTTCTCTAGAACTTTTCATTTCAAAAGATCGACTTATGATATTTTAATATGTTGGTTAAGACTAATAATTGCATCTATGGACAAGACTTCAACATTTTTTGTTGAATGGGATGAAAGATATAAATGACAGAAGCTTTGCTTACATTTTTTTGTATGGGTCCTCTTTTGGACGACATAGACAAGTGGTGTACATATGCTTCATGGATGATCAAATATTTCTTTCATGGGTTTGTGGTAACCTAGTTTATGCTTTGCACAATTGTTTTTAGAAAGAAAGAATTTTTGGTTTGAGCCAACAAGTTATTTTGAATTATGTTTGAGAGAAGTGATTGATATCATTATTATTAACAAGGACACAATTTATAATACTAAATACTCTAATTTAAACTTATGTACCTTTCTAAACACTTACAAACGTATTGTGCTTGCTACCTCTAGTACACAAAAACAATAGTTGTTACATATTGATGAAGACGTGTTGTATATCTATCGTACTAGTCAAACAAGTGGTTTACTTCCCTTGTAAAGAAGTTTGGTATTTTCTCTAATGGAGGAAGTATTAGGCTTATTTTGATGTCTAAACCTCATCGTATCCACTTCAACAATTTATAATCTAAATAATTTTTTTTAACAATTTGAAATGTAGGTTTTTATGCATGTGATTGTAAGAAATACAGTCTCATGACAATATGTTTACATTCTCACCACTATTTGATTCAATCCATTATATATGAATGAGAGGTTGAGAAAAATTATTAATTTTATGGAAGGATTGTAAATAGTTAATGAAGGTAATAGTATGGTTTCTTTATTGTATTATTTGTTAATTTTTTAATTTTTTCAATTGGGTTAGGTTAATCCTTGGTTGATTTCGGTGGATTAGTTTTTTACGTTCACAATAGTTTAATTAAAATATTAATTTTGGTTTAGATGTATACTTGTTAATTATGTTGTAATATACTTAAGGTATAGGAAAATATGTTGATAAAACAACAACCTAAAACAAAAGATTCAACAATTACACATTATATTAGAGCATTTTATGAGTGCATTCAAAGAACAAAACATGGATGTTCAAACACAACCCTTCATATATCAAAAAAAAATTCATTTAGGTGAATTTGTTTTGATTCAAGTTGAGATTATAACTCACAAGATATTTAAGGACATCCTCGAAGCTCATCTAATGCTTTAGGAGAGATGGAAGGAACTTAAATGAAAAGTTTGATCAGTGAGTTTTCTAATTCATAGGTCTAAGATGATCAAGAAAAACATAGTTAAGAGCAAGGGTTGTGGTGGGGAAATTTGATAGGAAATGAGTAGATCCCAAACTATGCTACAGTCCTTCATACTACAACTTTGTTCATGATATAATATTCTTGTTTCCTGACCTAGAAGCAATGTTCTAAGTGATTGATAGACCAAGGATAGTGAACTATACATGGATACTTGAAAGGGAAGTGATGAAGCCTCTACTATAAGAGGTAGTAGATCAAGGGACACAAGCTTTAATTAAAATAGTATTAGTTTTATATCACAACTTCATATGAATAGAATAAAAATTAGAAGCATAGCCAAAAGATGAATATCAACAAATATAGATGGTTCTTATTTTAAGAAGCCAACATACTACACATGAACAACCAATAATGGAAGATATTATAAGCTATTGATTGGCCATCAAAGAAATATCTAGATCAAGGGTTGGATCCTTACCTACTCTAAGTTAACTCTACCAACACCATAAAAAGAGAGAAAAGGGAGAATGAGGGAAAATGAGTAAAACCACCATAAGCCAAGAGTATACACCCATCGATTATCTAATAAGACCTTAGAAACTCACCTTGAAATAATCAACAGCAAGAAACATACACATAACCACTAGGAATGAATAAAGACAAGACAAGAAACATTAAATTGATAACTTACAATTTATTACTGAGCTCATTAATCAATCAACTTTGACATGAATAAATCTCTCCTAGAAACAAGCAATGAGGTTTTTGTAAAGAAAATTTGGATTTTTAAAAAATCTTTTGGGTTTCTCGGCTTCTATTTTCTTAGCTTTGAAAGGAGTCCACACTTAATGAAAAGAAGACTATTCCAAAAGTGCACAATCTGCCATGTGGTGGTTGTGTACTTTTTGTATATCACTTTTCTCTTTGTGCACAAGCTGAGACACATTTCATCTTGGTAGGGTTTTTCTCAAAGCCATTCTCTAAGTTTTGAGATTGCCCGCCTGCTCGACACATCATCTATTCATCCAAGTAGTTGTTATTTTTGTAGAAGGGTCTCTTCATGCAAATTTTGTTAGAAATAAATGAATGTACTGTCTTGAGGATAAAACCTTCAAGTCAGCGCAATCAATCTATATGGTTGATCAATCGGATTTTTTCCAAGTTGTGTTCGATTTGATTGTTTTCATATTGCAATCTTTGCTAAAATATCAAAGTCATTAATAAAACAGTTGGGGCTTAATGATCAAAGATTGTTGCAATCTAAAAAATATCTAAGATTGGATCTTGGGCTATTAGGTGTAGGCATCTAGCAATTTTCTCTTCTAGAATGTTGGTGGTAGTGTTCTCTTCTTCCAGCTATAAATAGGAGTCAACAACATATGCAAAATAGTTCTTTAAGTTCTCCTTAGTTTTTAGAGATATTTTTAGAAGTTGAAAGTTTATAGAAGATTGCTTGTCTCTGGCATGGCATATTTTTAACTCAAACTATCATTGGAATGGAATCCAACCATTTTTTCTAGTTCATTTGACATTAAATTGTGATCTATTTAGAAGAAATCTTTGAAAATGCTCATGTTATGGCCTTTGCCAAGTTCCTTCTTTTCAAATTTTCATTCATGTTAATTTTTTTTTGTTAAGCTTACTTTGATTGTTCAGTTGGCTAATTTTCATGTTATAAGCTTCTATGTTGAGTGATAGCTTTTTGGAAATTAGATTATGTTTGTTGAACTTTTCCATTTTCTTTAATGGTTGTTTTTCTTCATATTATGCCATAAAAGAGGGAGGTTTTATGCAATTTCTAGATATTTCTATTAACTTTTGGAACTTTCTTACGTTTGATCAGACCTTAACGAGTGCTTCCCATGGAGAGATTTGAAAGACTAAACTGTACTTTTACTTAGCCTTTTTTTTTCGTTCTCTTCCCAACAATGAAGGATTTATGGAATTTTGTGTATATTATATCATTCATATGAAATGGTTTAAGGTTTGAAATGTTGTAAAAGATTTGGCACATCACCATTTTCATATTTTATTTGTATTTCCTTTTTCCTTTTCTCCCAACTAAAAGAAGAGTCAGCTTTCTATAAAAATATTGGAGGTATTACGTGAGGTGCAAATTAGTCCTGCACTTGCTAAATTTCCCATAAGACTATCAGAGAGGCAGAAGCTTTCATGATCAATAGTTCTTTCTTCTGGAATGCCTGGTGGAACTATTTCTTTTCACAATCACCTAATTAGAAGTCAAAGATATTTTTAAAATTAGACTAAGGAAAGAAGCTAGAAATTTCATGCCCAAAATCCAAACAAGAGCATCCTCAAAGGGCCATTTCTAGTACTCCCAATTACCTGCCTCGATATCTAAGAGAAGAAGACTTATAGGTTTTGTATCACCTATAAGGAGCACTAGGGAAAGAAGCGAGAGCCCAAGAAATAGAGCTTTATCTACTCCAACTGGAGGCCAAACTTTTCAAATCAGAATACTAGTAATACTCGATTCATAGGAATTTTTTTTCCATGGATCATATAGCTTTCCCCACTCCTAGAAATTTTGTAACCTGGGATAGTGGTAGTCTGTTACAACCACCTACTCCCCTAGACGTATGGCCTACCATATGCACTAATGCTCTCAAGCCTATTCCAATAAATTTTTGAGAAGATTTCAAAACCCTCTCCAAACATCTCCAAGATACAGCAGAGGTATTTAGAGTACATAACATAGAAGAGGAAAATGTCTCTCTTAGGCTGTTGGCCACTTCTTTCAAAGGAAAAGCTCCAGATTGGTATCGATCTCTAGCTTTGTGTTCTATTTTCTCTTGGGATCAAGTCAGAGAGAGGTTGTTCAAATGCTTCTCAAAAAAGGGGGATCAGTCCTTGTTGCTATATCAATTAATCACCATTTAAAGGGCCTCACAAGAGGCCATGATCAACTTCAATATTAGGTTTCACAAAACCTACAAAAGAGTTCATGTGGCTACCTAACCTCCAACCCTGATGACATTTATGTTTTACCTAAATGATTTCAATTTATACATCACAGTCATGATAACATCTATGGGAGGATATGTCTTACCTAATGCATACGATTTGGCTATGTATGTGGAGAGTAATCTGATTGATGTTGGGAAGCTTCCACCACGACAACCGATACCCATGTTTGCAAAAATCTCTAGTGGTCCTTAGGAAGAAATTACTCCAAACATCTCTACTCTACAAGTGACCATATTAACTACACCACAATCCATGTAAGTATACCCTAATGAACAACCAAACACATTGGGCTCTTCTTCGTTAGTAGAAAAAACCAAGGAATTTTTTGAGAAGAAGAGCTAGGTATTGCATTAGACCAAGCACTATTCTCATGCATGGGAGAAGAAGATGCAGTATTTGCAAATGATGCTTCGATGACTAGTGCCTCACAAGTAGAGTCAAAGTACAACATGAGGTCTAAGAGAAGGCTCATAGGAGAATACATACAATAAGATCTACCACATCCACAACTACATCAACCACAACTAGAAGAAAAGAAAGCTCCACAATCCATCACTCGACCTACTTAGCAATCATGAACTCTGTCGTTTCCAAAGAATTTGATGGAAAAGATACTGAGCTCATTCACGATAGATTGTTTCCTCCCAAAGATGAGAGAAATAACACCATTCAAATGAAAGGCCCTGCTTGTTAGAATACTCAATGTGGTGAAAGAATTGAAGAAAGCGCCTCCTAACGTATCTATGTAGGACATCATATCCATCCCTAAACAAAAGAAATTGCTCTAGGAAGCATTAAAGAAGGAAGAAAAAAATACTATAGATGGAGGTTACTCCACCCTGTGATCAAAATAAAGTCAAAGGGCTTGCATTGGAACCCCAAATTTTAAGAGCCACAACTTATGTGAATGGTGCAGATAACACAAAAGAGAAATAGGTAAGCTAACCAAATTCCACACCTTTCTTTTAACACTTACTATAGGAGATAAGATTTTGCTTAATAACATGATTGATTTGGGAGCTAGGAGAATGGTCATGCCTAAACAAGTGGCCAATGCCTTGAAACTTAAGTATGAGCCCCTTGAGAAAGGAATCATGAAATTAGATGGGATGAAATTTATGACAATTAGCCACATTAAGGATCGATCTTTGACCCTCTTCTCATGTCCAAAACAAACAGTCACACAAGAAGTCATAATAGACATTCCCCAAATATTCAGGATATTCCTTTCAAGAGATTTTACAAAAAAGCTTGGCAGATATTTAGCGCTCGATTGGTCTCACCTAATATTATGAACCAAGCATGAGGCAAAGATGAAGATCCTATATGAATCCTTACATATGGAACATATAGCATATAATGCATTCCTATGCTTCGAAGTGGCACACACCTTCTCTCAAAGGGATATGTACTATGTAGAAATTTTGGAAGATGAGGAAGATATGAGCATTTGGACCCCCAGAGAATAGGTCCTTCTCAACCAATTCATTGACTTTGACACATATGGAAAATTTCATGCTACCAAGTTAGTCACGTATGTGATCTTTGACAATGATCAAATATTCTCCAGGTTGATAAAAGAACGAGAGGAGCACAATGGTCTAGGTGACAATAGTTTATGGACATTATATTTTGACGACACCAAATGTAAAGTCAGTTCTAGAGTAGGTGTTTGACTAGTATCCCTAATAGGGTTAAAAACCCGCAAAACTTTTTCTTTCTAGTTCCCATGCTTGAATAATGATGTAGAATATGAAGCCTTAGTACATGGTTTGTTCCTCATAGAAAATGTAGACATGCAAAATTTACATTATGCATTCGATCGGATTCAGTCAAATTAGATGTCGCATTAGGATCATTCATCAATTAATCAAGTGCATTTTCATCCATTCATTTATCAAATAAACATTATCATTCAACCTTCATCTTGTATCATCCATTTAATTAAATAAATCAGGACTTCATTTAAATCAAATCCTAAATCATATACCATCATTTTCTGATTTAAATAAATCAATTATCAAAGTCCAAAATGTCAACTCACCTAATCAGCATTAAATCAGCCTAATCATCATTAACTTAATCTAATCTTGACCTAATGATAATCCCATCCCACTTGCATTATCTAGATCTAGCCACTTGCACAATAAATCAATTTTATTGATTTATTAAAACCTCATTTTCCCTCAACATGACAAGTCAAACATGGCATTTATTGCTCTTTTTTCTTGTCCCCCTCTCAAAATTTATTGCAAATTTGAATTCAAAATTTCCCCCTCTTGGGAACTCTTCCCAAATCTTGCACAACCACTGACCATCACATGATGACAAGTGTCCTCAACTCATTGGCTTGTTTTTGATCCCATTGGTCCCTCTTCCAGCCGGCATTTTGAAATCTATAAAAGAGGGCCTTCATTCTCATTCATGAGGACACAATTTTAAAAGGTTACTCTCTTCATTTGAGATTTGATCTTGTTCATCATCACTCCACCATCTCCATTTGCATTTTATCATTTGAGCTTTGATCAAGGATTGGGAAAGGGTCACTAGCACATGTGACACCAATCCAACTATGGAATAGGTAGCTTGCTTTTGTTTTCATAATGCTTTAGTCTTTTTATCATCATTTGTGGCATTTTGAAAGCATTTGTAATGGATTTCATAGAGGTATTTTGATAGAGTTTGCAAGGAACTAACCCATGCTTGGAGTTTAGTTGTTTGCAGATTTTAAAATGATGCCTACATTTGGCGCTAGAAGGAGGGCTGTATATGATCATACATCTTGCCATCTTAAGCTGACAAATATACTTTATATAAAAATTGGATGTTTGAACTTTATGTGGTGTAAATTTTAACTGAGATTCAATGCAATTTTTTTTTGAGATTCAATGCAACCATCCTTGGCTGTTGTAGAAATCTTCAGTTATAGCCTCTGCAGATACCCAATCCACCATTAAATAATTTCTGTGCTATTTCAGACAAATCTGCCATCGATAAAATAAACTTCAGACTGATTTTATGGATGAAAAATGACATGATCTGAAGTTAATCTATCTGCACATGTAAGTATTCAGAGCCTAGATAAATTATGGGAAGTTGCAGGTAACGCCTCTCCATGTTCTTAAGTGTCTCTAGATATTCACGTTTCAAGATCTATATTTGTCTACTTGTTGATTTGTGCTATTAATGGTGGGTACACCATTTTTTTGGTTCAATACATTTGAAGATTTCTGAAGGTTTTTTACTTTTTGTGCATACCATGGCATCACCGTTATATCACATTTACTGCTAAAGTCTTTTTATCATACATTTTGTGTGCAACTATTATGGTGTCAGCTGCGTGTGTTCTTTTTTTTCTTTGAAGCTGATGGTGGCATCGATGGCTATCCATGAAACTACATTAATTTGGAAAATTTTCATCCTATAGTCAAAGTCCATCATTGCTTAAACTTGCCTAAATCCCATGAATTTTCGTATGGCCATGTGCAATAATATTCCTCTAAATCCACCACTAATCACTTATTTCCCATCCGCTTGGCGAAACCTCTTGATTGGTCTGATATACTTAATAGTTGGATTGCTCATCATAAAGCTGAACTAGCACCAAATCGATTGCCCATCTAATTTTTAGAAGTTCTTAGGGAAGGCGTGTGTCTTTCAGATTACTCATTCACTCATCAATATCGATGCTCTTCTCATTAATGATGTCGCTTTCTTCTCACTAAGATTACTGTTTTTGACATTAAATAGTTTATCTGAGCACATGATTAACTTGACAAAATGTAGTAATGAACTATGCATAACATAGGACAGCAGATTCAATATTTTCTATAAAAGCATTTGGTGCCCACTATCTTTCAAAATTTTGGGCAATCTGGTTTCAAGATTTTGCAGTCTGACAATGACAGCAACGTCCACTTTCAATTCTCCACCATGCATTTGCTCAAAGCTTCATATATAACATTTTCATTCCTTATTGAGGTGGCATGTAGAACAGTTCACGTGTCTTATCTAGGTGCTGGCTTTCCGTCTTTGAAGCCTTTCTGTCAGACAATCCACGTGCCTTGAAGACCAAAAATGCATTCTTTTCAGCCATTTTGTCAAATGATTCATTATGAGTTTATCAACTTTCTATTTTGCAGTTATTAAATAGGACAACGAGCGCATCAGAGAAGGTGTCGTCCACATTATTGTGAAGGTTGGTGCATCGGTTGGAGAACAAACGACATACACAACTGGCTCAATAGATACTTCACTGGAAAAACTATGCGTAAAGGTTGATCACAGATTTTCATTAAGTGTTTGCGTAGAATCCGGGTCATGTGCGAAGACTGAGCAAACAAATCAAATCATTCAAACTAAAATGTGTTGAAAGCTGATGTCTAGATTTAATCTCTTAGTGAAGTCTGCATTAATGGCTCGACGTGTTTCTGACCCTTGACAGGCAGAATCCCTTCAACACCTAAAGCAGTTAGCAAATTTTCAATGGATAGGCGGAGTTGATTTGATATCCAAGTTTGCAAAATTTTCTGTCACATACGAAGTACAAATTGAATGTTATAAATGAGATTCTATAAAGTCTAAGCAAAGATAAAGGCAACCAAGTCTGTTTTTTTTTTAAAAAAACATTCGGGTTTTCTTTTAACTCTAGATTTTTTTTGTTTACTTGTATTTTAAATTCTGGATTAATTCTGTTAACCATGGATTTTAGTATTAGCTTTTAATCTTTAGGCTTTTTATTGTAGTTTAAAGTTAGTACTTAACTTTTGTCATTGGCTTGTAATTTTAGAATAGTTTTTTCTTTTAATTCTTTTAGATCAATCCAAATTTTAGAATAAATGTTAATTCAGATTAGTTCTCTTTTTTATTAGAATCTAATTATTTTTTTTAGTTTTAATGTGATTGAAATGGATCATGGAAAGCAAGATCTCTATTGATGATTCGGTTATTTTTCATTTGAGATTAACTTTTTATTCCAAAACAATCCTTGAAGCAATTTTAATTAGACCTTTGTATAATTATTTTGTTATTTTCTTTTTTTTTACATATAGGTACAAAAGCGAACAAAGGAAAAGCGAAGGCGAAAAGGTACAAACGAACAACAAAGGATAACCAAGGTACCAAAAGCCAACAAAGGAAAAGCAAAGGCGAAAGAACCAAAGCCGAAAGAAGCTATCAAGAAGCGAAAAGCGAAAGGAGAAATTTTATTTGAAAACACAATAATGTTTTTAACGCCTAAGTGTTGATCAACTACTACTTCACCAAGAATTGTTTTTCTTTTAGATTTTTAAATTACTATTTCATTTAGGTTAAGACATTTGATTTCATTACAAAGAGCTTAAAGCGAATCTGCTTCGCCTTTTCGTTTTTAGGGTTAGGAATTGAACAATCAAAACTCCACCTTCATTTTAGTGTTTCATGGAATTACAATTTACTTTTGCAGAGGAACATAAAGCAGACAAGTGTTTGAATTGTGATTGTCTTTTGAGTACGTATCCTCTCCCCTTGCGCTTCGTGCGATCTAGGGTGCAAGAGAAACACTCAAAATACATTTTATTACTTTGAAACACTTCAATTTGGGCTTAAAAATTGAACATCTTGTGCGAGTGTGAGTAGGGGCATTTTAGCGTACATTCTCTTTCTTTGTGCCATCAAAGATCGATCGAGTTACAGATTGTGTCTTTGCTCGCTTTTGTTTATCTTAGAGGGCCTGCCTTGGGGAAAAAGTACTCACCCAAGGGA
>VDFB02000017.1:67812035-67927779 GCA_007258455.2 Sequoia sempervirens
GCAAAATTCACATTATGCATTCGATCGGATTCAGTCAAATTAGATGTCGCATTAGGATCATTCATCAATTAATCAAGTGCATTTTCATCCATTCATTTATCAAATAAACATTATCATTCAACCTTCATCTTGCATCATCCATTTAATTAAATAAATCAAGGACTTCATTTAAATCAAATCCTAAATCATATTCCATCATTTTCTGATTTAAATAAATCAAAAATCAAAGTCTTAAAAGTCAACTCAACTAATCAGCATTAAATCAGCCTAATCATCATTAACTTAATCTAATCCTGACCTAATGATAATCCCATCCCACTTGCATTATCTAGATCTATCCACTTGCACAATAAATCAATTTTATTGATTTATTAAAACCTCATTTTCCCTCAACATGACAAGTCAAACATGGCATTTATTGCTCTTTTTTCTTGTCCCCCTCTCAAAATTTATTGCAAATTTGAATTCAAAATTTCCCCCTCTTGGGCACTCTTCCCAAATCTTGCACAACCATGACCACTCACATGATGACAAGTGTCCTCAACTCATTGGCTTGTTTTTGATCCCACATTGGTCCCTCTTCAACACTTGGCATTTTGAAAATCTATAAAAGAGGGCCTTCATTCTCATTCATGGGGACACAATTTTAAGCAAGGTTACTCTCTTCATTTGAGATTTGATCTTGTTCATCATCACTCCACCATCTCCATTTGCATTTTATCATTTGAGCTTTGATCAAGGATTGGGAAAGGGTCACTAGCACATGTGACACCAATCCAACTATGGAATAGGTAGCTTGCTTTTGTTTTCATAATGCTTTAGTCTTTTTATCATCATTTGTGGCATTTTGAAAGCATTTGTAATGGATTTCATAGAGGTATTTTGATAGAGTTTGCAAGGAACTAACCCATGCTTGGAGTTTAGTTGTTTGCAAATTTTAAAATGATGCCTACAGAAATGATGGGCATAAAGAGAATATAGGAATTCAGGGATTCAAAGTTGGTTGGAAGCCAAATCCATTAGTAGGCAGCTGCCAAAAATATAAGAATGAAGTCATATAAACACAAAATATAGGATCTGATCAAGAATTTTGAGGTTTTTAACATTTAGGTTATCCCACATTCTAAAAAATGATGTTGTTATTTGGATGACTTCGATTGGTTCACAATTTAAACTAGTTTCAGATTTAGCAACAAAGCATAATGCAATATAGATCATCGTCCAACAAAAAGTTCTTGACAATGATTAGAACTTGAAAGTATTTAAGGATGATGTTTAGATCACCACCTTTTTATAGAAATCAGGAAAAACCTCCGACCATTTACAATCCAAAGCTAGGCCCTTTGAAGGGAAAGTAATCTAGTTAAAATGAAATAAGCCTCCTTGAGATTTAATCTCTCTTGAAAATCCTTTCGACTATGAGGACACAAGAAAAAGGAAACAAAGGTTCACTATAGATGAAAGATATTATGAAGATATTGATGTCAGAAGCGGAAAAAAAATAAAATTCAGAAATGATGTTTCACAAAGGGATAAATAAATATTAAAAGGGCTATTTTCTAGTTACAATGGGGTCATATCTTGGACCTATGATGATCTTAGAAGATATGATCCTGGCATAATTTAGCATACTATTTACTTAGCAGAAGGTTCAAAGCACATTTAATAGAAGTAAAGGCTAGTCAATCCGAAGGTTGAAGCATTGATGGCCCAAGAATTCAATAAATTAATTGAATCAAGGATCGTATACCCTATTAAACATTCCACTTTGGTGTCTAATCTAGTGCCATTTTTAAAAAAGAATGATGATATTTGGCTCTATGTAGACTTTAGGGACTTGAACAAAGCCTCACTGAAAGATCACTACCCTTTACCATTAATGGAGTTGATTCTATAGAATATGGCTAGATAAGAAATGTTCTCTTTGCTCGATGGTTTTTTGGGTTATAACTAGATATATGCCAAAGATGGAGATCAAAATAAAAATAAATTCACCACTAAGTGGGGAATGTTCACATACTAAAGACACCCTTCAAAATCTCCAATACTAGTGCAAATTTTCAACGAGTGATGGATATCACTTTTAGAGGTTTAATTAATCAAATTATTTTAATATATCTAGATGACCTAAAATTCTTTTCAAAATAAAAGAATTATCACTTTTATCATATAGAGAATGTTTTCTAAAAGCGTCAACAGTTTAGGATTTCCTTAAATCCCAAAAAATGTGTTTTGGAGGTTGATGGAACCCTAAGAAAAAAATTCCTTGTTCCATGTTAAAACCCTTATTCCATTCGGGTATAAGGTTGCTATCTGTAAAATCTTATAATATTCTATTGGGCCATTGACTCCCTATTGTCCATTGCTAGTTATTTTAATGTATCTTTAGTCATTCATTGTCACCTAGTAACCGACCCTTTTCTAGCCTAGGTTTAGACCTTTCTATTTTATAAAATTGGGTAAGGATCTTTGGGACCTTACATTCTTTGTATTTTATAACTTAGAGGTTTTTGAGTTAATTATTGTCCTAGGGAGTCCCCTTCATAGGAAAAAACTAATCAATTCGTGCTTAAAAGATTCCCACTTATGTCTCAATGGCCTTCATAACTTTATCACTCATCAATGATTTATTCATTGGTTCATACCTTGAATCAGCAATAAGTGATGAACTAATATTTTCCTTTCAATATCTCTCATCTCCAATGGCTTTTAAGTTTTCAAAATTGTAATAGTGATGAGTGATACTTCTATCTTTATGTTCTTATCGCTCATCGCCGATGACCATAAAAAGATGAACTTGAAGTAGCAATGAGTGATGTCATTGCTTGATTGTGAATACATTTTGAATATAAAATCTCGCATCAGTGATAAGAGATGGACATTACAAAGTTGTAAATATTTTCATCGCTAATTTCTTGCAAAATGTATGAGGAGAATTAGCAATGAATAAGTGTTATATATTATAACATCATCACTCATCGCGGATTTGATTTAGAACTTGGGTTCTCAATTGGCAATAAGCGATGGATGTTCTCTAAAGTATTTTTCTTTCACTAATGTGATCTGATCATATCAGCAATTTATTTTATGATTTTTTTTCTATGTAGGTTGTACGTGTCCAAATGTAGTGTTGACACAATATCTCCTATCATAGATAGAATTTTAAAGAGAAAGGTTCGAATTGGTAATACGTGATGGAAGAATAAATGTGGCCAATAGTCAAGCTATGGAACCAGGGGATAAAGAACATTACCAAGATATTTGCATCATTGATATTATTGGGCAAAGACAAAATAGATTGGTGATGAGTGATGGTCACTGCATGGAATGGGCTATGTGGAAAAATACTGGAGGTTTGGCATGAAGCAAAAAGGAAAGTAGCAAGAGGACTAAGGAACCGTTGATACAATTTTAAAGTAGGATGATCCAATGGACTGGGAATCACCACACAAATGATTTCATCAAAATTTAGGATCACTGATGAAGTGATGAAGTGTATAAAGAAAGTTTCCCTCTAAGAAAAATTGTCTTATGTACTTTTTCGATATTAATGAAAGCATAGATTAGGTTGGTGATACATGCTAACTGAAAGATTTCCACACTTGAACTAGCATCATTGTTTTCTATGAGAAAGTTGCTAAGGACATAAAAAAGAAAAAAAAGATCATATCACTATGGATGAAGTCTTAAGTGTTCTAAAAGCAACAAATTGGATTCAATCTTGAGCTGTAAGTTATCAACTTGCTCGCATAAGAAGATTTTGAGTCATTAATCTTGTATGCTTCAAATTTCCTATTTAATGTTGATTACTTGAGTAATTTCCCATGTCATAATTCATTTTGCGATGAATGAGGGTCGACGGATGATAAATAAGTGTGTGGGGATTGAATTTTTTTGAGGAGTATGTAGGCATTCTAGGCAAGTAGGTCTATCATAATGATTCAAGAGTCTATGAGGTTTTGTTTGTTTCAACCTAAGGGAGGTCTTGAGAATAAAAGTGGAATACATGGAGCTCCTAATATGCCAAAAAGAAGAGTAGGATTTGGGAAATTTGAGTATAGTACCAAGGGAAATTACTATCCAGGAGAGTAGATAGTTTCAAAAAAAATAGTCAAGCACAGAGAGAAGAGGATGGTGAAATATAAAAAGAGGGAATGGATAGAGAGTGAGCATTGTAAGGCCTATCTGAAGGAATGCAATTCTCCATGTGAGGTTTTTTATAACCCTTCAAACAATGTGGGTGACACTAAATCAAAGGGTGATTATTATCCCCTCTCCCTGGTACTATCGAGGAATCTTGACAAAGAGGTAGTGACAGTTTCTCCAATCCCACCATGAGAAAAACATGGGTGAATATCCTCTGGGATTGATGACTCAGAGTGATGATAGTTTCCTATTTTTGTTTTTTTTGATACCATTCCCTTACAGTTAGGATTGTACTATTTAACACTTATGTGATTTCTTGTTTCATGTGCTGAGGTGGAAAGTTTTCATGCTGGTATGTAGGAGAAGTGCCAAACTAGTTAACCTTGGCGGTGTGTACGTTGTTTATGAATGATCTAAAAGTTTGTGTTGTAGCTGCTATTGGACAATCTTCTTTGGTCAACAAGGATGAGGACTCAACATGATTACAACAAACTATGTCTTTCAAGGAGCTAGTAAGTCTTCATTCAGGGAATGTGGAAAGCGGTCTTTTACTCTTCCATTTTCTTAAAATGGTTGCATGTAACAAACTAGGAATATCTCAAATTCTGGTACAAATGAAATGAAATGTAAATGTAATTAAGCTTGGTGCTTGTTGCTCCCCTGTCCTATAAAAGGGGATTTCAAGGATTATTACAAAGGTCAGATTCTGAAGTCTTAATAGAGTTCTAGGTAAAAGCTAAGTATAGAAAGGGCACTTAGAATAGAATTATGAAGTAGGCTAGTTTTTTGTCTTGGAGAGAAAGTCATGTATGTAACGATCTTAAATGAGTTTTATATAAATTATTGATATCGAAAAAAATATCAGTCAAGAAATTTATACTCTCCTATGTAAGTTCATTATGGAGTTATGAATGAGAAATACCAATGGTGTTATCATTTGTCTTCAAAAAATTTATTAGAATGTATTACTCTATTTCAACTTTAATTTGAGGAATTAATTAAAATGCTTGAATAGGGTTATAAAATTTGTAAGGAATGGATTTGGATTACTAAGAAGTGAATTTTTCTTGCACAGTAAGTTTTCATAACACAAAGTAATATGAAAATAGTTTTTTTCTCCCTTAAATGAGTAATTTGTAAATTATTGATCCTCTTGTGTGCTTGACTTCATTGTTCCAATTGATTAGACACTGGTTGTTTTATAAGAGAATCTTGCATATGATTAAAAAATAAGGTTCTTGGATCTAAGACTCATGAGAAGAACAATACTCAAATAGAAAAAATCTCCAAAGGTGGTAGAAATGAAATTAATCTCAATTCCTAGCAGATAATTAATCATTCATTTGAAGATCTTCTAAATATTCAATAAAATTTGTTTTATCTACTATAAAAGGAATTAATCTATGTATAAATTTGTTGTTACTTGATTATATTGCATGAATACACAAATAGGATTACCCTCCTAGGTTTCATACAGTCTGAAATGAAGGAGTACGAATTTTAAAATCCTATGCTCATTGTGTCGGCCACTAACCTAATAGTTCTTCATCATGGTAGTTGGCTACTTCTTAGATTATTGTTTGGTTCTACTAGAAAAATAACCAATAGAAATTGCGACTCTGCTAGGGAGAATTTGAACCTCCAGATGTAGACTGTTAGAGTCAAGAAATTGGTGAATCTAAATATCTAGTTCGGATATTGAGGAATTACTAAACTTGGAAATGTTTCTATTGAGCAAATTTCAAAAGATATATGTGTGACTCTATTGTGGGAGAAAACCAATAAGGATATTCATCTTTGGAGGAGCTTCATATTGTTTCAAGTTTATTGCTTTGATAAGAGGTGGTAACTCTATCCAAAGAACCTGTTGAAGATTTGAATAAAATCTTAGATCTACAAAAAAAATTAGTCAAGAAGAAGGGTTAGTAGTTGCTCCAAGTTTCTAGGTATTATTCAATTTTTAGTTTTCAAGAAAGATAAATATTTGTATGAAAACCATAGTTGTAAGTCTTTTAAAAAATTTATTCCCTATTGAGTCATTAAGCACTGTGGATGGGAAATAGTAGTGATAGGCTTGCATACTTCTGAGTTATAATCTCTTTTATGAAGTGATGTATGCAATATTCTTGAAGAAATATATTTAGAAGATCTGAAGAAAGTAGAGAAAAAAATTTCCTTTGCAAAAGCTTATGATCTAGTTGTAAAAGAAGTTTGAAACACCTAGTGTAACTACAAATTTGATAAGAAAAGGATTGTAAGGATTTTAGTAAAATGTATCATCAACTTATGCATCCCTATGTGGACCCAAATGTAACAATGCATAGTGCTCAATCCTTGTTATGTAATAAAAGAATCTTTAGCATCAAAAGGTATATGGCCATAAATTTTGATGCTATTTCTTGTTAACCAAATATTATTCCATCTAAAATCATAAATGAGCTACCAACATTTAGTTGTACAAAGAGTGAGTCAACAAGTAAGCATTTTCAAGAATTCATTAATTTAATGGATAAGTATGAGATACATCGTGAGGATGTGATCATGAGTTTATTTGTTCAATTCCTAAAGGGATATTCAAGAGATTTGTTCTCTAATTTACTGATATTCTCTTTATATTCTTGGAGTAGTTTAGTGAAAGAATTAGTGCTAGCTATTTACTCAATAAATTTATGAACACTGAGAAAGAAGATGATGAGCTAGTCCCAACATTTAACCAAAGATTTGCTAAAACATTAAGGGATTTTCTTGATGTTTTGGATCTAAGTGATGTAGTATGTTTGGTTGTTTATTTGGGAGCTTTTGATAAAAAAAATGAGCTATCTACTAAGAGATAAAGATCCCAAAACCTTACATTAGGCTTGTGGGATAGCCATGAATATTGAAAACAACTTGAAATATGGGATGCAATGGAATCACTTGGATACAAGTGTTCACTACCATAGAATGCCTAATGTTGATAAATGGTGTAAACCAAGAGTCAAAAATGAATGTAAGAGAATTTTCACCCCTATTGTTTCAGATTGCAAAAAATTCTGTGATACTCATCTCATAGAGTCCCAAACACATTATCAAGAAACCATCATGTCTTCAAATTACAATAATAATAATTTTTCTCATTTGTATCAATCAAATAGTGAAAAATTACATGAAGAGGAAGATGGCAGTGCGAAGGGTGAAGATATATACTTCAATGAGAAAAATGGAGTGATTCCAGTTCTATTGAAGGGTCTGCTACCTATGCTCATGTGGATGGCATAATACTAAGCATTCAATCTAAAAATTCTAAACAAAGTTGCACTATTGATAAACCCTCCAGTTGTAGTAAAAATGATAGCATTGATTATATGGTCAAATATTTATTGAATTTGATTTTCCTCATAAAGAAGAGATAGATTTATTTGTTGTAGATGAGAAATGTGATGATAATCCTATAAGTGCATTTGAAAATGTTTTTGTCTTCTCTTCTAATGATTATAGTGATTTTACATGTTGTAATGACTTGGAAGAATTAGACATCCATATTGAGAAAAATGAGGCTCTTATGTCAAAAATGAATGTAATGGAAAATCCATTGTATGATGAGCCTCTATCTTCACCAGAGATAAGAAATAATGATCCTTATTGGTGTAAATATAATCCACTCTTTCTTAAAGATTCTATTGATGGATTTGATACCTAATCAAAATGTGGTATTGAGCATATGAAGCAACACATTCATGTGCTCCTTGAGGTAATTTCCTATGAATTTTTCACATTTATACAAATGTTGCAAACAAGTTTGAGTACCATGATGCTAGCTACTTGGAGAAGTATGAACATTTTCAATTTCTAGTTCAGCTTGAAGGAATTTTGATGAAGCATGATAATCGATTGAATAATGAGAAGTGTTATTTTCAATATAAACATAACACATATGTGTCATGTGATGATGAAAAATTTTAGTTCATACTTAACTCTACATTACAGGATGATGAAGGTTACACTGGCAATTTTATACTCAGAAATGTTGTGAGAAATGTTGATCACATGGATTATAATTAGATAGACTCTCACTCGTTAAAAGGAGGCCTAAAATTTCTTTTGATAAGATTGAAATGGCTCTTACATCAATGGTACAATAAGGACAAATTTGAATGGAAAAACATCAACTCCTTTAGAAGGTTGGTTTTTGACAGAGGCAGTAATTTATTCAAGATTTTTAAAGCCTAGTACCACCAATCAGGAGAGTAAAACCTAGTTGAACTGAGGGATGCATAATACATTTTGCATCTTTGAATTTTTATATTGGTTGGGTGGAGATTGGTTTTCAAGTCTTCTTTTCCTGTGTAAATTTTGTACATATGTTATCTCTTTTGTTTTGTTTTTGTGCCTAGTCTACTTCACCTATAATTTTGAGATCTCACCATGCCTATAATAGGCATGTGTCCCCAGTCGGAGCCACTAATGGAACCCTCAAAAAAATTTTCCTTGTGCCATGTTAAAACCCTTATTGAATTTTGGTATAGGGTTGCTATCTATAAAATCTTACAATATTCTATTAGGCCATTGACTCCCTATATCCCGTTGCTAGTTATTTCACTATATCTTTAGCCATTTTTGATCACCTTCTAACTAGTCCTTTTCCATCCTAGGTTCAAACCTTTCTATTTTATAAAATTGGGTAAGGAACTTTGAGCCCTTATGCTCTTTTTATTTTATAACTTATAGGTTTTTGAGTTAATTATTGTACTAGGAATCCCCTTCATAGGAACAAACTAAGCAACATGTGTTTAAAAGGTTCCCACTTATGTCCTGATCACCTTCATAGATTTATCACTCATCGTTGATTTATTCATTGGTTCATACTTTGAATCAATGATAAGCGATGAACTAATATTTTCCTTTTAATATCGCTCATCTCTAATGGCTTTTAAATTTTCAAAATTGTAATAGCGATGAGCGATACTTTTGTCTTTATGTTCTTATCACTCATTGCAGATGACCATAAAAAGATGAACTTGAATTAGTGATGAGCAATGTGATCACTTGATCGTGGATACGTTTTGAATATAAAATCTCACATCAACTATAAGCAATGGAAATTACAAAGTTGTAAATATTTTCATCGCTAATTGCTTACAAAATTTATGAGGAGAATTAGCGATGAACAAGTTCCATATGTTATAACTTCATCGCTCATCATAGATTTGATTTAGAACTTGGGTTCCAAATTGGAAATAAGCAATGGATGTTCTCTAAAGGATTTCTCTTTCACTAAATACATGAGGAGAATTAGCGATGAACCAGTTCTCTAAATGATTTTTCTTTCACTAATGTGATATGATCATATGAGTGATGTCTTTTATGATGTTTGTTCTATGTATGTTGTACATATCCAAATCTACTGCTGACACAATATCTCCCATCACATATAGAATTTCAAAGAGCAAGGTTCGAATTGGTGATACATGATGGAAGAATAAATGTGACCAATGGTTAGGTGATGGAACCAAGGGCTAAATAAAATTGCCAAGATATTTGCATCACTGATAGAGTGGGGAAAAGACAAACTAGATTAACGATGAGAGATGCTCACTACATGGAATAGGCTATGTGGAAAAATCCTGGAGGTTCAGCATAAAGCAAAAAGGAAAGCAATGAGGGGACTGAGCAACCATTGATAAAATTTTAAAGCAGGATAATCCAATCGACTAGGGATCACCATGTAAATGATTTCATAAAAATTTAGGATCAGCAATGAAGTGTATAAAGAAATTTTCCCTCTAAGAAAAACTTGTCTTGTGTATTTCACCAATACTAATGAAAGCACAGATTAGGTTGCCAATACATGTTGATTGATAGATCATCACACTTGAATTGGCATCGCTATTTTCTATGAGCAAGTTACTAAGGACATAAAAAATAAAACAAAGCTCATATCACCATGGATGAACTTTTAATGTTTTAAAAGCAATGAATTACATTCAATCTCGATCTATAAGTTATCAACTTTCTTACATAAGGAGATTACTTGAGTAATTTCCATTTTCTTAAAATGATTGCATGTAACAAACTAGGAATATCTTTAATTCTCATACAAATGAAATGAAATGTAAACGTAATTAATCCTAATGTGTGTTTCTCTCTTGTTTTATAAAGGGGGATTTTAGGGATTATTACAAAGGTCATATTTTGAAGTCTTAATAGATTTCTAGGTAAAAGCTTATTTCAGAAAGGGCATTTACAATAGAATTATGAAGTAGGCCAGTTGTTTGTCTTGGAGAGGAATTCATGTATGTAATGATCTTAAATGAGTTTTATAGAAATTATTTATATCATAACAAATATCAGTCAATAAATTTATACTCTCCTATGTATGTTTGTTATGGAGTTATGAATGAGAAATATCAATGGTGTTATCATTTGTCTTCAAATATTTTATTTGAATATATTACTCTATTTCAACTTTAATTCAAGGAATTAATTAAAATTATTGAATAGGATTATAAACTTTGTAAGGAATGGCTTAGGATTACTAAGAAGTTAATTTTTCTTACACAATAAGTTTTCATAACACAAAGCAATATGAAAATAGTTTGTTTCTCCCTTAAAAGAATAATTTGTAAATTATTGATCCTCTTGTGTGCTTGACTTGGTTGCTCCAGTTGATTAGACATTGGTCGTTCTATAAGGGAATCTTGCATATGATGAATAAATAATGTTCCTAGATATAAGACTTATGAGAAGAACAATACTCAAATAGAAAAAATCTCCAAAGGTGGTAGAAGTGGAATTAATCTCAATTCCTAGTAGATAATTAATCCTTCATTTGAAGATCTACCAAATCTTCATTAAAATTAGTTTTATCTACTACAAAAGGAATTAATATTTGTATAAATATGTTTCTAATGGAATATATTGCATGAAAACACAAATAGGATTACCCTCCTAGGTTTCACAGAGCCTGAAGTGAAGTACGGACTTTAAAATCCTATGCTCATTGTGTTGGCCACTAACCTAATAGTTCTTTATTATGGGAGTTGGCTACTTCTTAGAGGATTATTTAGTTCTGCTAGAAAAATCACCAACAGAGGTACCCCAAGGTAATCTAGTACGTTTTGTGGTATCAAAGGAAGGAATAGTGATAGATCCTGAAACAGTGAAATCTATAATGGAGTTACTGCTACTAGTCAACCAAAAAGGGCTAAATTATTTCCTAGGAAAGATCAATTATGTCAGTCGATTCATTTCAGATTTTGTAGGCATTGTGAGACCTATAATGCTAATGCTTAAAAAGAGTTAATATTTAATTGACCCTTGAAGGCAAGACAACCTTCGAATGAATGAAGGAAACCATCTTCATGGCCCCAGTGTTAGCTAACCCAAACTTCTCCAAGGATTTCTTGCTCTATGTTTAAGTGGCCAGTACAACATAGCTTCGGTGCTCACTTAGAAGGATGAGGATAATAGCAGGGAGAATTATCGTATTCCACTCTAGGACTCTCAAAGGATATAAATCTAGGTGGAACTTTGTCGAGAAACAAGATTTTGATATTGCTAAGAGCCTAAAGAAATTTCTACACTTGGTATCACCCAAAAAAATCACCATTCTCATTGCCCATCCCACTTTGGGAGTAAAGGCCATATAACTAAGAAAAGGGCCAACTGGATCACAAAGATCCTAGAATACGATGTGGATATTAGACCAACCAAGCTAGTTTGGGGAAGAGGTTTATGCAAATGCCTTGCATAAGAGTTAAGTCCTCGGGAGAAGGAAGAAACTGACCAAGTTTATGCAAACCAATTTGAGTCCGACAAATCATGGGTAGTTGGAAAAGAAAAATATATGCAAAAGGGGCAATATCTGATCAATTTTTTAGCTCATAAAAAGTGATACTACTCACTGCAAGGCAACAGGTATGCACTACTTGAAGGAATCTTGTTTAAAATAAATTTTGATGGTGTCCTACTCTGAAGCTTAAATAAGTCACAGGTGGAAAGAATTTTGAATAAATTTCATAGCAGTCCTGAGGGTGGACATTTCTCTACCAATACTACTGCTTTGAAGATAATGTAGGTAGGATATTATTTCCCTCTATGTTTTCCAAAGCACACCATTTGATGAAAAAGTGTACTCAGTGCCAATTTCTTTTTGGAGAGTGAAAGAATTCCACCATGCCACTAAGCTTGATTGTAACTGAGGAACCCTTTGCTCAATGAAGTCTAGATTTCATTGAAATGATATCCTATTTCTATTGTAGGCCATAAATGGATACTGATGGTGACTGAGTATTTCACAAGATGGATGGAAGTAATTACTCTATAAAATGCTACAAAAGGAAAAATTGTCAACTTCCTTGAAGACCTTGCAACTATATTTGGTTCTCCAAAAACCATCATATCCGACAATGAATGAGATTTTTTGGGTTCGAGGCAATCATATTTCTCTCTCAAACATGGTTTCTACCTTAAAACTTCATCAAACTACTATCCACAAGGAAATGGACAAGCAGACTTGACCAAAAAAAAACTAATTAGGTTAATTAAGTGCATTGGCTAAGAATGAAAAAGAGACTGGCACAAACACCTGTGAGCCACTCTGTGGGCTGATAGAATTAAACCCAAGTACATCTTGAAGGGATGTTTGTATGAGTTAGTATATGCAAAAGATGTAGTTTTACGTGTCTCCATAGAGATCCCTACCTTGCAATTGTTAAAAGCCCTAGAAATTGAAGAAAGTAGCAAAATGGAAGTAAGGTAGGTAGAACTCTTGAACCTTGAGGAAAATAGGGAAAAGGTATACAAGGCCATGGTTGAGTGCCAATAGATAGTAAAAAATGGTTTGAAAAAAAGACCTCCAACCCAGATTTTAGGGAACGAAGCCTAGTGCTAAAATATGATGAGTGCACTACAAAACTAGGATAGCATACAAAATTTGAATCAATATGGAAGGGACCATTCCATATCAACACATGCAAGGAAAAGAATGTGTATGAGCTAGAAGATATGGAAGGAATTTTTTTATGTATACTAGTCAACACTATTCATCTGAAATTATTCCATTAAAGTGCATGATTTCGTTTAAATATATTCATAGTTATGTACCATATGTGAAATTTTTTGTAAAAGATTTTTTTTTAATTTTTGCAAATAAAGCCATTAGAATAACAAAAAGAGGAAGAAAAAATGCATTATATATTATGTGCATTGAAAAATTTACAATATATAGTATGATCCCGAGGCTCTGAGAAGCTTGAAGGTTTTAGAATAAACCCAAAAAGGATTATAGTGCAAAGGGAGAAAAAGGAGGAGGCATATTAGAAAGGAAGTGAAATTAAAGCCTCCAAGCCATTGCTACATAGTCAAAACAACACTTCGTCGGGTTCTTCTTCTTCTTCTTCATCTTCTTTGGAAAAAAGGAAAGGAGGTTAACATAGCATGGGAAAGCTCAACATACCAAGGACCTCAGTCCTCATTCCCAAGGATGTACACTAGAAACTAAAAATGCTTTTTCTAGTCCAGCTCGAGAATGCGCTCCATATCAAACTCCCTGAGAATGAAAGTGGCTATAGGATGAGACAGTGAGTGATGCCTCTAGAGGTCCATGGTTTGAAATTTAGTAAGAAGAGGTAGCTAGACCACATCCTCCTGATAGTCAATGTGTCTATGAAGTTCCATAGCATTCAAAATACTGACACCAGGGATGGCCACTTCAACAATTTCACCAAGCCCATCTAGATATAGAGGGTCAAACATGGCATGCCACAATGAAATTATCCAAGGCTTAGATATATCCATGTCGAGAAGGGAGGCTACAAAGTGGGAGAAAACATTGGAGTTACAGTGTGCTTGGTTCTCATCCTTCACATAGTCCTTGCCGAGTACCAACTTAAATGCCACAAAAATGAGGTGGTTGTTCTTCCTCACCAAGCCCTTGATTCTGTTATTGGTTGGATGGGAGTGCCTAGGTTAGACGAAATGATAGAAAATAATTTAAAGCTAGTAAAATGGGATACAACGAACAAAGCTTGCTAACTAAAAAGAGATTTTAAATTAAATATTTCACTAAGGTGGCATAGCTATTTATAGGAAAAGGAATACTGGTGAGCTCGACCAATGGAAAATCCATCACCCACTAGATGACAAAGAAAAATATCCAAGCAACTGAAGGGCGAGAGATGAATCATATGAAAAATCTCTCATCAAACCTGGAGAAATAAATTTGAGTGTTGTGAGTAAATGATCATGTATGCTAATCGTTGCCACATATCCATTGTTGTCCTCAATGCCAACTAGCTTATTTATGGAAAAGGATGTTGATTAACACACTAAGTCCTAAAAAATTAAAAAAAGCACATCTTTTCAAAGTACCTTACATTGCTTAAGCATATTTCCCATGGCTAAAGAATGCTTTCTAAAAACATAAAGCTTATTTACGGAAGAGGAAACAAAGAGAATGTACTAGTTCCATTCTTGTGGCAATTTTGGCATTCCTAAAGGATACAGATCACAAATCCACATGTATTACCTCAATGGCAGCATTTAGCAGATCGGTGGTAATCATAGTACCTTAACAACATGTATGTGCGAAAGAATCAGATGCACCAAACATAAGTTTTTGCTGAGTAGAAAAATGCAAGTAGTTGTTTCTAAGGAAGCTCTCTACAAATTTTTGAGGTACAAAAATGGAGGAAGCATCAAATTCTAGAAGAAAGGATGAGTCCTCATCTAGAGAACCTAGCTATGCTGATGTCTTTAAGAGAGACTCATTCGCGAATGCACCAATGTCGGAAGAATGACATTTTTCCTACACCAAACTAGTAGAGGGAGGTGACCATGTGAAGAAGGAGGTCATGCTAGACCTTGCAGATATAATATTTTTAACCCAAAGGTGGTGGAAAACCACAAAATCCTAACAGAAGGGGATTTTCAAAAAATGATGAAATGTGAGGCAGTTAAAGATTTTACTTCATAGTTCTAGAATTGTGGTGTTCCACAATTTATGTTGCTTGTTGTAAACCCATTCCCAAAGATGGTAGATGCATGTTCTAAAAGGTTTGACAAAGAAAGAGGAGTTATAGTTTGTGATAAAATAAGGTTTACGATTGATGCAAGAGCTATTCGGGATATGTTATGTATCCCTTCAGATTGGGCCACCAAGAGTTTCAACTAGGAAGCTATGGAGGAGTTCTAGAACACTAGAACTAGAAAATTGGCCTTTTATGAGGACACAACAAAGGAGAAGTTAGAAGGAGGTCAAATCCTCTTCCCTATATCATGCAAGAAATTTAGAGAAGATCTTCAAGAAATTTTCACAATGTTGTCCTATGTCTACGGTCATGACGATGATAGAGAAGTTCATAATTTTCATATGGCCTTAGATTTTATGCTTGGAACAGATGAAAATGGGGGAACAAATGAATGTATTATGTATTCACACCCATTTTCAAAGAGGCTCCACTCAAGGATAACCTGAGAGATCTCAATGCAAAGGAGATTGAAATATAGCAATAAGGCTATCCTAGGCATTGAATGATAGCTAATGAGGGATTCACCACAAAGTGTAAACTTGGAAAGGACAATGAGTTGCAAAATATAATGTGTAATTAAGATGAATGTAAAATGACTTAGAAGATGTAAAAAATAGTGTGATATGCAAAGAAATGATAAATGACCTAAAAAGATTAACAAACTGTAATGAAAAGCTATGAAACTAAAAGTGTGCACTAGAAGACTAAAGAAGACGGAATGGAGGTCTGGATCACTAAGAAACATGTTTGTTGATGTTTACTAAGACTCATACACCAAGCTAGGAAAATCAGTCCAATTTTTGGGAAAATGTGCGGGAATAGGTTTCAACCAAAAGGATATCCAAACTTGTAAATTTTTTGATTAGGCCTTTATAGTGGGACTCATTTTCCAATACTAGTGAATCAGTTCACTTCTTCTTTTCTAGAAATTTTGAACTAGATTTTGTGCCTCTTGGTCTACTCTATCCTTTATGAATAGTTTCCAAATCCAAAAATGCAAGATGCCACCTATAGACCTTCTCCAAGTTTCTCCAAGGCTTTATGACAACTTTAAAAAAATATATATTTGAAAAATTTTCTCCAATTTTGCTCCTTGGGAAATCTGCTTCCTAGCCCTGCAAATCACACACAAGAAGAGGAAAAAATGTTGTGTGGGGTTAGTGACTAGGGTTTTTCCTTGGTCAAACCCCTTTTTGGTTATTAAACCTTGAAATAGAATGAAACAAAGAAAATGTTGAAACTCACCAAACCCTAGCAATAAGTTGTTGCAAACATGTAAGTAATGGCTCCAATGGATGTAGACTTGGAATCTTGCTTGATGTTGATAGATATTGAATGAAGCAATTTCTTGAAACACAAACCCTACACCACAATTGTCAGCTCTAAAAAATGATGCAAGCAATCTTTGACATGATGAATGACACTTGAAGATGCTCTAGAATTCTTGATAAATTTACCTTGAAATTCCTTGAATGTCTTATGAACTTATCTTAGTTATGCAATAATTCCAAAACATACAGTACTAAAAGCTGACATCATATATAGGAGGACAAAATACCACCAGAAATTTGATTTAAATTTGAATTTTGGTCACATAGGACTCATTCTCTCAATGTGGAAAATGAGTCCCATCACACATAATTTATGGGACAAAAAATGGTGTGTAGAAATGTGTGAAACCTACATCGGGGCCAAAAAGACCCAAGTAAGACTCACTCTCCCAAGGTGGTGAATGAGTCCTAGACACTAAATCTAGGACACACAAGTTAGGAACACCTAAATTATGTTTTGTTACTAATGGGTGTAGGGATTATGCTAAAAAAGATGCAATAAATGAGGCTTGTGGATTCAAAACATGGCTAATTAAAGCATAAGAAAACCCAATTATTGATGAAAAGCCTAGAAAAATGTGAAAGTGTGTTAAAAAACCTTACAACAGTCCAAACAAAGCAAGATTAAGATTATATATGATTAAAATTATGTTTATTATGCTTAGTTGATTGATAAAACCCTTGAAAAGCATAAAAGTGTGTCACAAAACTTCACAACACTTTATCAAGGTTCAATTTACATCCATGAGTTCACAAGGGTCCAAGACCTAATGTGAATGTTTCAACCACATTACAACACTAAATCATGGAAACATTAAGCCAAAATCACAAGGAGGTCCCAAACAAGTCAAAAAAAGTAGAAGGGTTACTATTTTGGTGACTCCATTTAGCCCCCACTTTAGTGGGAAGATGAATCTACTTCAAAGTCACACTAAAGTATAAAAATAGGCATCAAGATTTGTTACAATGTGCCAATGCTATCAAGATGAGATGAAAATGATCAAGAGGGGTGATCAAACCCCCAAGATCAAGATCCCGGAATAAACTAATGTAACTAGCAAGGAACACACATGAAAATGATATAAAGAGCAATGACAAAGCCAAGCATTCACTACCAAAGATGAAAAAGACAAAAGAGGGAGCTAAAAAGAATTGGATCAAGCTTCAACCATTTTTCCATGTCAATATAGATCAGATATAGGCTATTTGTTTGAAAAATGCATACCCACTCTAAGGAGACGAAACTTTGGCTATTTGTTGGGTGAGAAGTCCTAAAAGGTGAGAGACATACACTCATAGTTGGTATGCACTCACACACATGCAAGTAGCTATGTGGAAATTCATGCCTTGGATTGGGCTTCCCCCTCAACCATACTAAAGTTATAAGGTATTTGCAGAATCATGATGGGCCAAAAAGTGGCAATATGATGAGTATGTTGCTGAAGACTACTTTTTTACCCAAAATTGATGAAATGAAAAGAGTTTTTAAAGTAGATTCTCAACTTTCCAATGATATAAATTATGCTTTACTTTGAATTTAATAAGTAATTATTATTCATTTTCTATTCAAATTATGACTAAAGTACTGATTGATAGGCTAATTGAAAAACATCTATAGCTTTCAAATAGTATCACATTTTTTGAATCCAAAACATGTGTCACATTCCATGCTTTGCATACTATAGGATTGAAAAAATAAAGATTAAATTTCATGAATTTTTTACCAAGTTAAGGTGGTTAGACATAAGAGTTTTCATATTTTTTAAAAAGTTGCAATAAAAAATTCATAATTAATTATTTACTTAGAAAAAAATTACAAAAAAATATGCATCACATTAGGGCATGAGTCCTCTACTTATATCTAAAATCTTATAAAAAAATATTATCATGTTATTGTGGTAAGGTGGTCAAACAAACACCTACTTCTTATTTTTTCCCTGAAATTTATGTACCACTGCATTGAAATTTCAAATTTTCACCAAATAATTTTATTTTTTTTAAACAAACCTAGCATTTTAGAAACTACATTCAATTTTCTATAGATTCTATTCTTACATATTTTTTAAATAATATAGATAACTTATTCAAATTTTTACCTGAAGTTCCCTAACTCTGATTTTTCTAAATTTTTTGCCACTTAAGGGCCTGTTTTTTCCATGATGATCCTATACATACCCTATACCCCTTGATAACTTTAATAAGGCACCACACAAAAATTATTTTTTAAGCTTCATGAGACAAGAAAAAATTTGTATGCTTGGAGCTCGTGAACAAATAGGTTGGCACTATAGGCATGCAAGCTATGTTATGCAAGGTGGACATATAATAACAAATGAAAAAATGCAACATGCAAAGAATGTTCAATGGAGTGTTTCTTAGTTCACGCGAGGTATTTAACTTAGGGAACATTGTGTTTGATGTCTCCAAGAGAGGACTAATCATAGAATAGAGAATTCACAACTTAGGGGATGTACTGCATAGCATCAAGCCACTAGGAGGAATGCAATATGTTAAGAGAGATCATGTTCCTGGATGAAATTACACCAAATGCCATCCACAAAGTGACAAACACATCGTATGAAGTAAGAAGGTTTAACTATGAATTGAGAAAAGGGAAGATGCATAAAAGACTAATTCCAATGTATGCCCCCACTTTAAATAAATTTCTAAACACCATGTTGTGAGTAATTACTTTAAAGTAGAAAATGAAAAATTTTAACAAGAAAAATAATACATAAGAGCCAACTTGGAAAGCTCTATACCAAGTCATATTTTTTCAAGTAACACTACATCATGTAGGAGAAAAGGAAATGTAAGGGTTTCCCCCAAAATTAAAACATTAAACACACAAGGGATCTATGGATTTGGGCTAAGTATGTTCTTTGTTTCAATTATATTAGAGAGGTTGGAACTATCATCATTCCCCAAATACACATAGAACTGGAAGAATGACAAAAAGAGAGTGAAGAAAAAGATAAACCTTTTGGGTCAACATGGAAGAAACATGAATGTATCAATTCCTTGCATCATCCCCAAAAGGAAAACACAAGACAAATGAAAAAGAGAAACTGAAAAAGGAAAAATAAAAGGAAAAATAAAATCCTTTTGGGTCAACATGGAAAAGACATAGGGTGTCTCGACGCCTTGTGTCATCCCCAAAAGGAAAACAAAAGACAAATGAAAAAGAGAAATAAAGAAAAAGGAAGCCTTTTGGATCAACATGAAGGAGACATTAATGCATTGATGGATTGCATCATCCCCAAAGGGAAAAAAAATGGAAAAATAAAGATTAAAAAGAAAAAGTGATGCATGACATAAAGAAGAATAAATGTACAAATATAGGAATGTCACAAAGAGAGAGAACATAAAAAATAACATCACAGGGGATCACATTATGCACATGCAATCAGTGACAAAATAAATAAATAAATAAATAAAGCAAAAAGCATAGTAAGGAAAATGCGAGTCAACCTATGAGCAAGTCATTTTCCTCCCAATCATGTTCTATGTATATTGAAGGTGGGAAACTAGCCAAAGGGACAAGGAAAAGTGTCAAACTAGGAGAAGCACTAGGTTCAATACTCATTATACAAGATTTTTCATTTAAGCTCATGGAAGAGGAAAATAATGTGCTCAATTCATTAAGCACCTCTTCATCAATTTTAGCAATCTCATCATCATCATCTTGGTTAACCACAATAGGAGGTCGAATGATAATGTCCATTGAAGAGTTCAACTCTTGTGATTTTTAAATTGGGTCATTTGGTTTTTTCTATTGGGGATGGGGGTCATCATGCATTGCTTCAGTAAAGTTCTAATCTTGATTTTCTTTGTTTAATTCTTTGTGTAACTTATGAGAAAGGGAACGACGTCTACACCTATGCTCTCTAGAATCTCTATTTGTTTTTGTTTTTTCTGAACTTGTGTTTGTGTAGGAGCGGGTTGATCAACCACAAGTTTATTTTCCTCCCTAAGAGGAGGAATGGAAGGAACCATAGGAGGTTTTGCATCCACTTTCTCTTTATCTTTGTAAACTTTTTTTATTCTAGGAGGTGCGATGGGGTTTCCTTCATTTTATCTTGGTATTTTGGAGGATGTAGGTGAAGTTTATATTTTTGGTTGGTCTTGGTTGTTTCATTCTTGTTTAGGTTGAAGTATGGTTTCTTCTAGGATGGGAGGTTTAGTGGTGGATGAGGACATGCTTCAGAGAGATAATTCTACTATCTTCTTCTCCTCTAACTTTTGATAAGACAAGAGAAGATAATCTTCTCTTGGCTTTATAGGTTCCATGGGCTCAAGCCAAAAGACATCTAGGGAGAATTTTCCTTTAGATGACAAGGTGTTAAAGCCACTATGGTGAACAATGAATATTTCATTTTCAAAGGGAAACTTTAAGAATTTATTCACAACCGAAGGGACAACTTTCATGGAGCAAAGCCATGGGTGGCCTAGCTTCACATGAAATTGGTCCTACTCCAGGATGATGGAGAATGTGACATCTAATGTTTTTGGTCTTATTTGCAATGGTAAGGTGATCAATCCTATCATAGGGTAAGAAAAAATAATTGTGTGTGTTTATCCATGCTTTTGGTCTATCATATTCATCTTGATAGAGTTCATGCAAACATAGAAATTCCTCAGTGATCACATTCTCTTTATAGGTAGGATATATTAGTATCCCATTAGTGGGTTTATCATAGATATAGTCAACTATGTAGAGAGGACCATCAGGAAAATGTTTAAGTATATACTTAGAGCAGAAAGAAATTTCAAGAGAGCTCTTAGGTTGAACCTTATGAGGGATGATGTCTATCATTCCTACTCTTTCATCCATACGATTGGCATTGATAGCATTATTTAGAATAGAATCATTGTTTTCATCATCTGTATCAACATTCATCACATCCTTCTTTGTAGTTTCACTTGCTTTGACAAATGAAATATTATGCTTGGGCATTGGGTTGGTGAAAATTTGAAAGTTTTGGTTAGGAAGGGAAATAGAATTATTTCCTTGATCACTAACACCTCCAATGGAGAGACGGATAGAATCAATGAGGTCTTGCACAAGATGTTTAAGATTCTTGCAATGTTCCATATCATGTCCATTTTGTCAATGGTAGTGGCAATAAGAATTTTATTTGAAGCTCGGGGGTAAAGGGTTAGTAGGGTTAGGTGTTCTGACAAGAGGTAAGGTAATCATTTGTTTGTCTAAGAGTTTGGAGATTGTGTTTTGAAGGGTATCAGGAAAGGGAGTGAATTGTCTTTTGGGGTATCCATAGCTAAAGGGTACTGAGGCTTTGAAAATAGCTACTTGGTTATTAAAATTTTGAGTGGTTTGCCAAGGAGGGTTAAATTGAAGGAACCCTTTATTTTTTTTCCAAAATTTTACGGATTATTTTGGTTTGTGAGCTTAGATATCTCAATTTAGCTAGAAGTAGACCTTGTACCTTGACTACTAACTGAATTTTGATAATCACAGAGGATAGTGCATAGGTGCATGAAGGAAGGGAATTTCATCATGGTCAACTTTTCTTGGATTTTACTTTGAAAATCTTCTATGAACACCTTTTGAAGGTGTGGGTTGGGGAACTCGAGATCACTTTGGGAATAAAGTGATTGGTAGCATGAGATAAAATAAGTTATCTTTTCATCCTCTTTTTCCTTGTATCTCATCAAATTTTCCAAGGTCATCTTGGAAGTCATATGCACTTGGAAATGGTTTACAAATGTATCAAAAAGTTCATTGAATGAACTAATTGAGTTGTTTGGTAAAGAAGAGAACCACTCCAAGGCGGTATCTTTCAAGGACCTAAGGAAAAAAAGTTCAAACAGTTTATCATCAAGGAAAACATAAGTACATAAGGTAGTGTAGGCATTAACATGGTTAGAAGGATCCCCCTTCCCTCCATATTAATCAAATCTAGGCACCTATACACCTTGTGGCATCAGTGTTCACAATATCTCCAAGGAAAATGGACTAATTTTGACATAATATGTAGGTTTACCATTTTGATGCTCGTTTATGGTGGAAATTTTCTTTTGAAGGGATGAAATAGTTTGGAAAAGTTGTGTTATAAGAGGGTCATTTCTTATGTTATAAGATGGAAGTGAAAGTGGTGGTGGAGTGTACATGGTTGTAGGACAAGTGAATGGAATTCTTAAAGGTGGTAAGGTAAGAGATATAATGTGTGATGCCACATTGGAACTAGGGATGCTAGCAGGAATACCCAGGGAAGGAATCACATTAATAACTTATGGCATTATTGTTGTGACTTGAGGGTCGGTATAGGTAGGTATTGAGGAAATTACTGAGGGAGGAGGAATTTTATTTCCTCCTTGTATTGTTACATTGCTTATAGTTAGAGGGAAAATAGTGGTTGGAGTGAGATGCTTTCCAAATATTTGAACTAATTTTTCCAAAAGGTCAAGGCCATCATCTCTTTCAAGCATGCAGTGAATTTTTTCTATGATAGGAATTGAAGTGGTTGAAATATTTTCAAGGATTATTTGATGTTGTAATTTTACTAGGTCCTCATGAATATGATTTATGCTTTCTTGTGGGATGTTTTCATTCCTTGGTTCAACTAGCATGCTATTTGAATGCAAGGAGTTTCTAAGGGTGTTATCCATTCCTAGTGTACTATTTTCAATACTAGGAGTGGAAGCTCTATATAACCCAAGATCCACAATGATTGTGCTATCATGGGATGACATGATTCTCAAACTTCTTCTCACTATGTTTTTAGGAATAGGGTACCAAAAACTCATGCAAAGGTCATTAAATGTGGGGTGAGTGCAAATGCAATGTAAGCTAATAAGAATGAAATGATTATAACTAAAATTTTGGAAAGTAAAGCAAATATGCAAAAAAAGCAAACAAAAACTTAGAAACTAAAGATTAAATGCCACATAATATAGTGAAAAATATTCAAAGGGACTGAGTCACCCAAGGTGGCAAATGAGTCTAGATACTAATTTTTTTAAAAATATTCAAGATTTTTAAATTAAATTTTATGCTTTTTATGTTTTCTTATGAAAATTTGAGATGTAAATGTATAATTATATTGATTTTCAATGAAATTAAATGTAGTAATGCATGCTTAATGAGCTTTTCACTAATGCAAAATCTGAAACCCTAGAATTCATATTAACCAATGAAAACCTAGTGCAATGTTAATGCAAGGTAAATCTAGGATGTAAATGCACTCCAAATGAGAATAATGATGTCCTAAATGCAAGTTCACCAAAATGGAACCACTAAAAATGGGGGAATAGATGAATGTATGATGTATTCACACCCACTTTAAAAGAGGCTCCACTCAAGGATAACCCTAGAGATCTCAATGCAAAGGAGATTGAAATCTAGCAATAGGGTTATCTAAGGGATTGAATGATAGCTAATGAGGGGTTCAATGCCAAGTGTAAACTTGGAAAAGACAATGAGCTGGGAAACACGGTGTGAAATTAAAATGAATGCAAAATGACCTAGAAGATGTTGTAAAACATAGTGTGATATGCAAACAAATGCTAAATGGCCTAAAAAGATTAACAAAATATAATGAAAATCTATCAAACTGAAAGTGTGCACTTGGAGGACTGAAGAAGAAAGAATGGAGGTCTAGATCACTAAAAAATTTGTTATTGATGTTGACTGGGACTCATATGCCAAGCTGGGAAAATTAGTCCAATTTTCAGAAAATGTGTGGGAATAGGTTTCAGCCAAAAGGGTATCCAAATATGTAAAAATATTGATCAGGAATGTATAGTGGGACTCATTCCCCAATAGTGGTGAATCAATCCACTATTTCTTTTCTAGAAATTCTAAAATGGATTTTGTGCCACTTAGTCTACTCTTCCCTTTTTGATTGGTTTCCAGATCTGAACTACAAGATGCCACCTATAGACCTTCTCCAAGCTTCTCCAAGGCTTGATGAAAACTTTGAATACTTTGAGGAATTGAAATTTTTTCTCCAATTTGGATTCTTTCTAAATCTATAACCTATACATGCAAATGAAACACAAGAAGAGGGAAAAATGTTGTGGGGGGTTAGTGAATAGGGGGGAAAAATATGTAGCATTATATTTTTCTCTTAACCTTGAGGTCTGTTATATAGCCACAAAATTTATCACCTATCAAATCTTCGACCACACTATTTTTTTATTAAATATCAGCATGAAACATAAATAACATAAAGAAAATTAACACAATGAACACCATATTTTTATGTGGAAAACCAAATAAGGGAAAAACCATAGTGAGGGTTAACTCACAATATAAAGATTATAAAAAGGCTCACTTCCCAATATAGGACTCACTATCCAAGTACAAAGGCTCACTTCCTAGAAAAAGGACTCTCTATGAAGTGTAAACACCAGGTCAGCCAAACCTAATGAAAAATAAATAAAAAATTGATGCACATTCTTCCCAAGAAGAAGATGAAATGCGGACACCACAACATGCCTCAATATACATGAGAGTACATATCAAAACCTTCTAGATACATCAACAACAACAAAAAGTATACTTCAATCAGTGAATTCCTTTCACTAGTCATCCTAGACTATGCAAACCCATACCAAAATACTAAAACATGACTTCCTGATTACCACACTTCAAAAATATTCACTAGAGAATAGGAAATACCTTCATAAGACATATCCCAGATCTGCACAATCTAAATCAAAACAATGGAGGATTGCAAAGAAGAAACATTTCTCCCAATCCATAGAAGATCAAAACTTGCTAGACAGTCCACATATCGGTGAACACAAATTTCATGTACAATCTCAGCAGAAGCTAAAACTCAACATATGTCACCATGATATTACCATTAAATAACCTTCAGATACACAAAAGCATAGGATCAACATAGGAGAAATGTGAAGCACATACCGGAGCATGTTCTGAACACTGATTGCTCTTATTTATTTAATTTTCTCAAAATCACTTAGAAACTCACCAATACAACACATTTGCAACACCATAAAGATAGATCCATTTACTCACAACATATCAAAAGCATCTCAACTATACATGTACAATCTGCAACATATAGAATTATTCTTAAATCAATGACAACACCACCAAACTAGCTCATATTGGAAAAAATATCCCCCTTTGTCATTGATGGAAACACATAACCTTCTTTTCCCCTTTGACATCAATGGAAATTAACAACTTCAATTACTCCCCCTTAGGAGTACACCCATACTACAACAATGAAAGCACTTATACTCCCCTTGTAGAGTATACCCAAAAATTAGTCTAGATAAATGAATAATATGTGAATTCACTAGACTGATGCACCTTCATGTGTACTTAGGAGGGAAAAAGACCCCCAAAATCTCCCTAAGATGCTCAAATGCATTCTTCAAAAGTAAATATGTCTGCAATTTGTTCCTTTGTGGTCACACACTACAATTTGACTTCATTCTCCAACACTTTTTCTCTTGGGAAATGGTATTTGATAGATATATGCTTCATTCTTGAATGAATAACTGGGTTATTTGAAATCTTTATTGTGCTTGTATTGTCACAAAAGATAGAGATAGGCTCATCACATACCACACCAATGTCTTTTAGAGTTTACTTCATCCACAAAACTTGTTTGTAGAAGGATGTTGCATCAATATACTTTGCCTCTACAGTAGGTAAAGAAACCGAGTCTTTCTTTTTACTCAACCATGAAACCAATCACCTACCAAGAGAGAAAGCACTACCACTAGTAATTTTCTATTCATCTACACATCCATCCCAATCAGCATCTATATAAGCACTTAGAGTTAAATAATTACTCTTAGGGTACCAAAGTCCATAATCTAGTGTACCTTTCAGGTATCTAAATATCATCTTTATAGCTACAACATGTGCCTCTTTAGGATCTTCTTGGAATCTAGAAACTAGACACATTGCATGCATAATATCTAGTCTAGTAGTAGTGAGATACAACAATCTTCCAATCATGGATTTGTATTTTCTCTAATAAGTCTTAGTAGATTCATCATCCTTGCTCATCTTACATCTAGTTACCATAGGAGTACAAACCGGTTTGGAGTCATCCATTCCAAACTTCTTCAACAACCCTTTCGCATATTTCAATGGTGAAATGAATATCCCCTTATCAATTTGATTTACTTGAAGAACAAGAAAGAAATTCAACTCACCAATCATAGACATCTCAAATTCTTTCTGCATTTCTTTAGCAAACTTTTTACACATGCCATCATTTCCACCAAAAATGATATCAACATAAACAACTACAATCAACATCTTATTACCTTGCACTTTGAAGTAGAGATCACTATCAGCAAAACCTTTGTTGAGTCCTTTCTTTGTCATATATTTGTCTAGTCTTAGATACCAAGCTCTGGGATCTTGCTTTAGTCCATACAATGATTTCTCCAATTTACAAACCATATCCGATCTATTAGAAAACTAAAACCCTTCTGTTTGCTCCTTGTACACTTCTTCCTCCAACTGACCATTCTAAAAATCTAACTTAACATCCATTTGATATAACTTTAAGTCTTTGTGGGAAAAGCATGCCAAAAATATTTTGATAGCTTTCCTTCTAGCCACAGGGGGAAAAGTCTCTTCAAATTCTATATCTTCAACTTGTGAATATCCTTTCCATACCAGCCTTGCCTTATTCCTTACTACTTCTCCATTTCCATTCAGTTTATTGTGGAACACCCATTTTGAGCCAATCTCATTTTTTTTCATAGGTCTAGGGACTATTTCTTATGTCTGATTATTTTCTATTTGTTGTAGTTCCTATATCATAGTTCTCATCCAACTTTCATCTTCACATGCTTCTCTTATAGGTTTAGGTTCTATTTTAGAAATTAGGGTATGTGCAGGATCATCATGGAAAAAATAGGCCCTTAAGTGGCAAAAAAATTAGAAAAATTAGAGTTAGGAAACTTCACGTAAAAATTTGAATAATTTATCTATATTATTTCAAAAATATGTAGCAATAGAATCTATAGAAAATTGAATGTAGTTTCTAAACTACTAGGTTTATTTAAGAAAGAAAAAAATCTATTTGGTGAAATTTTGAAATTTCAATGTAGTAGTACTTAAATTTTAGGGAAAAAATAAGTAGGTGTCTGTCTGACCACCCTAACCACAATAAAATGATAATATTTTTTAATAATATTTTAGATATAAGTAGAGAACTCATGTCCAAATGTGATGCATATTTTTTTGTAATTTTCTTCCAAGTAAACAATTAAATAATATTTTTTTATTACAAATTTAAAAAAATATAAAAAACTCATATGTTTGAGCATGTTAACTTGGTCAAAACTTTATAAAATTCATTTTTTGAAAATCCTATAGTATGTGAAGCATAGAATGTGACACATGTTTCAAATTTAAAGAATGTGATACCATTTGAAAGCTATAGATTTTTTTCAATCAACCTATCAATTAGGACTTTAGTGGTAATTCAAATAGAAAATGAATAATAATTATTTATTAAATTCAAAGTAAAGCATAATGCATATTGGTGGAAAGCTGAAAATATCCTTAAAAAACCCTTTTTGTTTCATCAATTTTGGGTAAAAAAAAGTCATCAGCCACATACCTTACACATACCCATCATGATCCTACACATACCCAGTAAACACAAATTTACCTTAGTTGCAACTCTCCTTCTTATCTCCACACCTTCACTCATGCTTCCAATTATCTGAAATTTTAGATGATTATTTTGTACATATTTGGGAGTTCTAACAACAGGTTCTAGTTCATTCTATTCTTCCTCTTCTTCCACTTTTTATTCTTCTTCTTCCTTCTCTTTATTTTCTTCAAGTATATGCCCACAAATAGGATCATCTGGTTCAACTTCACTTATCTCCCTTGGTTTGTGTATGTCTTCATCAACTTTCACATTAGCACTTTCAATGATTTTTCTTAATCTTTTGTTAATGCATTTGTGAGCCTTGCTAGTTGTAGAATGCCCAAGAAATATTCCTTCATCACATCTAGCATCAAAATTTCTAATATTTTCATCATCTCTTTTAACATAGCATCTACTTCCAAATACCTTAAAATATTTCACAGTAGGAGTCTTACCAGTCCATAACTCAAAAGGTGTCTTTGTGTTGTTGTGTCTAATCTAAACTCTATTAATAAGATAAATAGTAGTATGTATCACTTCTTTTCAATACACATCCAGTACATTAGACTCTCATCATAGTTCTAGCAGCTTCTTGAACTGTCATGTTTTTTCTTTCAACTACTCCATTCTGTTGTGGGGTTCTCAAAGCAGAAAACTATCTTTTTATGCCATGCTTCTCACATAATTCATTAAATTCACTAGAAGTGAATTCACCACCTCTATCAGATCTCAAACACTTGATTTTTAGATTTACTTCATTTTCCACTCTCACCTTGAATACCTTAAACCTATCTAGTAACTAATTATTTTCTCTGAGAAAAGCAACCCATGTCATTCAAGTATAATCATTAATAAGAAACATAAAGTACTTGTCTCCATTCAGGCTTTCATTCCTAGTCAGACCATAGAGATCAATGTGACTCAATTCTATCATTCCAGAAGTAGAATGTTCTTTTCCCTCAAAGCTACATCTTTCCTTCTTCCCCAATTGAAAAATTCTGCAAATAGGTTTAGCAGTTTTTGTGATTCTAGGAAGTCCTCAAACAATCTCCTTAGTGTAATATTTGATGAAAAACAAATCTATTAAGCCCAAGAAACCTTCATGCAAAAACCTGTCACAAGGAAGACATCTGTAGGAAACAAAACAAGGGTTTTTCTCTAACAATGTGAAAGTTTATTATCAGCAAAAGAATTAAGTCAAAAAATATACAAAGGATCAATCCTTATAGAAGGAGATCAAAAAACCTAATAGGAAACCCTAATACGTAAATAGGAATTTAATAATTAGATTTAATTATTAAATGACTAATGCAAGTGCATAAAGGGAAATATTAAGAGGTAGTAAAGTTAATTCTTTACTCTAACACTTAGCACTAATCTTGACTAGGTTATCAAAGTTCACATGTCCCATTCTCTAGTGCCATAACCAATTCTCACTAATTTGTGATCAAGGAAATGACCATCAACTCCCTTTAGCTAATATATGTTTCCATGAGTTCTTCCTACAGCAATCATATCTCCATTTCTAGATCCTTTTCTAATTTCACATACATTGTTCTAAAACACAAGTTTAAGGCCATTTTTGTACATTTAATCAACACTCAAAAGATTATGTCTCAAACCCTTCACATAATACACATCATTAGTAATATGTACTCCTTCAAAACTAATTGAACCTTTACCATAGATATTAGCTCCTAAATCATCATCAAACATGACTAAACCACCATCATATTTCTCAAGTTTAGTGAACTTACACTTATCTCTTGTCAAATGATTAGAACATCCAATATTAATTACCTAGTAGTCTTCATCCTGTCTTGCATGAAAAGTGATAACCAATGTACCTTCCTTCATATTCTTCTTATCCTCTAGAGCCTTCTTACTTACACATTTTCTAGAGTTAGTGGATACAAATTTATTTTCCAAAGCTAAGAATAAAC
This sequence comes from Sequoia sempervirens, assembly GCA_007258455.2. Classification (NCBI taxonomy): domain Eukaryota; kingdom Viridiplantae; phylum Streptophyta; class Pinopsida; order Cupressales; family Cupressaceae; genus Sequoia; species Sequoia sempervirens. The sequence continues at coordinate 67,842,089 of VDFB02000017.1, forward strand.
ATTCACTATCATCAACCTCATTATTAGATTCGTCATCAAAAATACCTGCCTCTTCCTTAACATAGTACAGTTTATTATACTTCTTATCCTTCCTATCGTTATCCTCATAATCCTTGTTCTTTTTATGTGTAGACCTATTCAAATGTCTCGAAGCATAATGAACTATGTTACCACAAGTAAAGGGTAACATTACTTTATATTTTCTAGTTCCTTTCTTTAATTTCCTAGTGAAATTTTCTTCCAACTCTTCATCATCGCTATCTGATTCTTCAATCTTCAAATCCTTAAATGCCTTTTTTGTCTTCTCTTATTCCTTTTAGCATTTCTAGAACTTTCTTATCTCAAATAATTTAAAGGTGCTAAACAAATCTTCTAGAGTATACTTCTTAGGATCATTTATTTCTTCAATAACAGATATCTTGTCATTGTAACATTTTTGTATAATGATTAGGATATTTTCAATTATATCATCATCTACTAATTTTCCTCCTTGATTTTTAACATAATTTGCTACTAGCTCAACTCTCTGAAAGAAACTTGTAAATTCTTCACCATCTTCCATCTTTAGGTTCACAAATCTACGCTTTGTTGCTAACCTCTTTGTTAATTTCACCTTTTAGTTTCCTTCATACATGTCTTCCAACTTCTTCCAGACTTCATATGTAGTATCTAGAGAATTAACCTTGACTCTCTCATTTTTAGATAAACCACTACAAATTGTATACTTTTCCTTCTCGTTTTCTTGATAAGAAGACATCTCATCTATAGAAATTAATTCCACTGGATGGAAGTGTATACTTATTATCAACAACCTTCTAGGTATTGAAACCAAGAGAGATAATGTATCAACTCATCTGTCCCTTCCAGTCATTGTAGTCAGTTCCATCAAACATAGGGATCACCAACTTGTGCACCATCGAATATTCCTTAAGCATTTAAGCTCTACAAAAGGAACCACAAGCTTTGATACCAATTGTTAAACATGCGCAGGACAACAAAAAAGGAGGGTGAATCATTTGTCACACAAATTTAAACTTAAAAATATATCACTTATCAAATATTCAACCACACTATTATTTTATTAAATATGAGCATGAAACATAAATAACAAAAATAAAATCAACAAAACGAACACCAGAATTCTACGTGGAAAACTGAATAAGTGAAAAACCATAGTGAGGGTTAACTCACAATATAAAGATTATAAAAAGGCTCACTACCAAGGGATCACTTCCTAAGTACAAAGGCTCACTACCTACAAAAAAGACTCACTCTGCAATAGGGAAGCTCACTACCTATAAATATAAAAGAGAACAAAAATCCCACCACTGCAACTAAGGCACATTCATAGGATTACATAAACCTTCAATTCATTGTCTTCAACACACTAAAAACTATTATCATAACTCACTCACACACACTTATTCTCTTAAGATTTTTGGCTTACATTCATCACATTGCATCATGGTGTCATACAACTCTTCACAATTCAACTTACTTTTATACCATTCTCAACCTTAGAAACATTTAACAAGGTCGACCACAAAACAATATTTCATAGCTTCAAATTAGATTGGAAAATAAAAATTCATGCAATGGAAAGGAATAAGAGTGGACGAATAAAATTATTTTCTTAAGTCTTCTACATGCTTCCTCAATTTAAATTTTATTCCTCGAATGAAGTGTAAATACCAGGTCAGCCAAACCTAATGAAAACATAGAAAACATTGATGATCACACTTACAAAAAAAGAATATGACATGTGGATGCCACAAAATGCCTCAATCTACAAAAGAGTACATCTCAAAACCTTCCAGATATATCCGTAGAAAAAACAATAGACTTTAATCACTAAATTCCTTTCAGCAGTTGGCCAGGGCTATGCAAACCCATATTGAAATGCTAAAACATGACTTCCTAATTACCAAACTTCAAAAATATTCACCAGAGCATAGGAAATACCTTTACAAGACATATCCAAATCCACTCGATCTGAATCAAAAAAATGGAGGACTATGTAGCAGAAACATTTCTCCCATTCCATAAAAGATCAAAACTTTCTAGATAGTCCACATACCGAGGAACACAACTTTCATGTACCATCTCACCAGAAGTTGAAACTCAATATATGTCACCATGAGATTATCATTAACTAACGTTTAGATCCACTCAACCATAGGATCAAAATAGGAGAAATGCAGAGCACATACCAGAGAAAGTTTTCAACATTAACTTCTCTTCTTTATTTAATTTTCTCAAATTCTCTAGGAAACTCACCAATAGAACACATTTACAACACCATAAAGATAGCTTCATGTACTCACAACATATTATAAGCATCTGAGTTATACATGTACAATCTACAACATACAAAACTATGTTGACATCAATAATAACATCAATTGCAACACCACCAAATGGACTCATATTTGCAACAAGGTCAGCCTGTGATGTGTTATTTTTGGGAAATTTTGGAAAATCAAGTATAAATAAAGTTTTTTTCTCTTATTTCCATCCCCAATAATTCATTCATACATTACCATACATACATTCATCATTTTCAAGCATTTTAGGAATTATCAAGTCTTCATTGGAACATCGATTTGCATATCTTCATATTTTTACATCAAGGATTTGGTGAGTTGTAGCATTTCATGTTGTTCATTAATCATTCTCTTTCTCTTTCATTTCATTTTCAAGGGTTTTATTACCAAATTGTGGTTCAACCAGGGCAACCTCTTATTCTCTAACCCTTAACCCTTTTTCCCCTCTTTCCATGTGTGTTTTGTAGGTCTTGTATGCAAATTTATCAAAGAGAAAGGTGTTAAAAGGAATCATTATTCCATCAAAGTCATTCAAGTTAAAAAATCCCTAAGAGAAGCTTGGAGACTATCTACAACCCAATTTCTACTGAAACAGATCCAAACACCTATCAAGAAGAGAAGTTCAGACCAAGAGCTACAAATTCCTATCCTAAAATTCCTAAAAGTTGAAGGAGGACTAAGTCGCCATTAGTGGTAAATTAGTCCCATTGCTAGGCTTGAAAAGTGATTTCTGTATTTCTAGATACCCTTTTGGCTAAAATCTATTATGTAGAATCTCCCCAAAATAGGACTAAGTCTCCTAACTTGGTGTAAGTGTCCCAGTTGGCTTCAACATAAAATTTTCAAGATTCCAGAGCCTCTCTACATCTCATTATAGTTTCCAAGTGCACCTCTATAGTTTTATTCATTTATTTTATAGTTTGTTTGCATTCTTAGCTCATTTTTCATATCACAATGTGTTTTCAAAGAACTTGCATAGCTTAAGTTTTGCATTCATAATGCATTTCCATTTTCATCTCATTGCATTTAGAGCATTAAATTTAAGCATATTTCAATCATAATAACATTAGTCTTGAGTGAACCCATTTTAGGTGAAAAACCCTAGAAGTGCAAGAGAGAACTCTCCTACAAAAATTTGTGGTTCATTTTGGTGAACCCGACTTTAGAAAATTTTACTTCTAATTTCAAGTAAATTTACATCATAGGAATTTATTGCATTGGAATTGCATTAGGTTTTGCATTGTTTAAATTGCATCCTAGAGTTTTAAAAATTGCATTAGTGAAAAGCCCATATAGCATACATTTTGGCATTGCATTTCATTAATAATTCAAAAAATTCTACATTTTCATACTGTATCTACATCTACAAATCTAAAAAACATAAAATTCCATTTAAAATTTCTGAAAATTCTTTAAAAAATCACTACTGAGACTAATTCGCAACACTAGGAGACTTAGTCCACTTGCAAATTCAACATTGTAATTTCTCTCATTCTCAGATCATTTTCTGCATTTCCATTTTCTATTTTTTCATTTTTGTGTTGCTTTCCAAAATTTTAGTTATCAACTTTTTATTGCTCTATGTTTACATTGCATTTGACTTCACCCACATTTAGAGACCTTTGCATGATTTTTTGGTGTCCTATTGCTAATACCTTAGTGAGAAGAAGTTCAAGACTCATTTTATCCCATGATAATACATTCATTGTGGATCTTGGGTTAGCTAAAGCTTCCACTACTAGTATTGCAACTAGTACACTAGGCATGGATACTACCTTTAGAAACTCTTTTCCTTGCAATAATATGCAAGTTGACACACAAAATGATCACATCTCGCAAGAAAAAATAATTAACATCGATTAGGACTTAACACATCTCCAACATCAAGTGAATTTTAAAAACATTTCAACCACCACAATTCCTACAATAGAAAACATCCATTGCATGCTTGAAAGTGAAGAAGGCTTGGAAATTATGAAACAAATAGTTGAGATATACCAAAAACATGTTCCTTCCACCTATAGTACATCTCAACCAGCAAACAATGTGGTTAGCCAAGGAGGAGCTCAAACTCCTCTTCCCTCAACAATAGCCTCCATTCCTACTTATACCACTCCTCATGTCACAACAACAATGCAACAAGTTAGTAATGTGATTCCTTCCTTGACAATTCCTATTAGCATTCCTAATTCCTATATGGCATCATGTGTTCTATCCTCTTCAACCATACCATCCATAAAGCATTCCATTCACTTTCCCTACCAATACATATACTCCATTACCACTTTCACTTTCACCTCATACCATTTACACTAAACCTCTCATAACCCAAGTTTTCCAAACTATCTCCTCCATGCAAAAACAAAAATCCACCATAAACCAAAATCAAAATGGGGCACCTACCTATTATGTTTGAAGAAGCCTCTTTTCTTTGAAAATATTGCAAACACCAATGCCACAAGGAATAAAGATTCCTAGATTTCTGAAATATGGAGGGAAGGGAGATCCTTCTAGCCATGTTAATGCTTACATTGTCTTATGTAGTGAATTTTTCCTTGATGATAAATTGTTAGAAAAATTGTTTCCTAGGACTCTAAAAGACACTGCCTTGGAATGGTTCTCATCTTTATCGAACAATTCATTTTGTGCATTCAAAGAACTAGTTGATGCATTTATAAATAATTTTCATGTGCATATGACTCCCAAGAAGACCTTGGCCAATTTGATCAGATGTAAGCAACATGAAGAAGAAAAGATAGCTGATTTTTATCTCACGATATCAATTGGTTTATTCTTAAATCGATGTCAAGATCCCTAACCCACACCTTCAAAATATGTTCATAGAAAAATTGTAAACTAAACTTCAGGAAAAACTCACCATGATGAAATTCCCCTCCTTTATGCACTTGTGTACTGCCCTTTGTGATTATCACAATTCGGTTAGTAGTCGAGATGATAATTCCACTTCTAGCCGAGCTGAGAAATCTAAACATGCCCACCTAAAAAATTCCCAACCATTTAGAAAATAAAACAAAGGGTTCTTACAGTTCAACCTCCCTCAACAACCAACTCAACCCATCAACAACCAAGTAGCAGTTGTTAAGACCATGGTGCGCTATATTTATGGAGATCTAAAAAGATAGTTTCCACCTTTACCAAACACCCTTCATAACACAATGTCGCAACTTTTACAATAACAAATTATTACCTTACATATCATCAAAGCACCTGATCCTATTAAGCATTTACCTTCAAACTTTAAATCCAATGCTCATTTCCATTATCATAGACAAAATGGACATGACATTAAACATTGTAAGCATCTTAAGCACCTTGTGCAAGACCTCATTGATTTTGGTTGTCTATCCATTGTAGGTGGTAATGATCAGGGAAATAAGTTTGCTTCCCCTCCAAATCAAAACTTACAAATTTTCAATGATCTAATGTTTGAACACAATGTTTCATTTGTTAAAGCTAGTGAAACTCCAAACAATGATGTGATGAATGTTCATATAGAACAACTTGATCCCATTCCACATATTAACACTATTAATCCTATGGATGAAATGGTAGGTGTGAAAGACGTTATCCCTCATAATGACCAACCTAAGAAATCTCTTCATATTACTTTCTCCTCTAAGGACACACTTACAAATCTCCATGATGGTCCTATTTACATAACCGTTTGTATTTATGATAAGCCCACTAATGGGATACTCATAGATCTTGCTTGTGGAGAGAATGTGATCACCGAGGAATTATTGGTATTAAGTGATCTTTATCAAGATGACTATGATAAACTGAAAGCATGGACCAAACCACACAATGGTTTTTCTTTCCCTACAATAAGATCGACCACTTTTCCATTACAAATAGGACCAAAAACATTGTATGTTAGATTCTCCATCATCCCACAGTCAGAACCATTTCATTTGTGGCTAGGCCATCCATGGCTTTGCTCAATGAAATTTGTCCCTTCAGTCATACACAAATGCTTAAATTTTCCATTTGATAATGAAATATTCACTATCCACCCTAGTGGATTTAACCCTTTCTCTTCAAAAGGAAAAATTTCCTTAGAATCCTTTTGGCTCAAGCCCATGGAACCTATAACACATCACAAAGACTTCTTTTTCATTGCTTAATTTTTTTTTAAAGCATAGAAAATAGTCAAATTATCTCTCCAAAACATGTCCCCATCCTCTTCTAACATTCCTCTCCTAGATAAAAAAAATGCTTCAACCCAAACAAGAACCAAAAAATCAAGATCACCCAACACTCAAAACCTCCTTGACATTGTCTAAGAGACCACAAGATAATGATAATAGCTCCATTAGGCCTCCTCATATAAAAAAAGTTTAAAAAACAAAATATAATGTGGATGAACAACCTTCCATGGTTCTTTCTATTCCTCCCCTTGGGGAAGAAAATCAACCTATGGTTGATCAATCTGCTCCTTCACAAATGCAACTCGATAATAAAATCAAGAGAAACAAAGGAGCTAGGGAGCATAGGTGTAAGCATCGCGCCCTTGCTCACAAGTTACAAGAAGAATAAAATAAAGAAAATCAAAATATGCACTTGATAGAAGCAATACATGACGACCCTCTTCCCCAACCACAACAAGAGGTACACCCTTCATTGGACATTATCAATTTTCCTCCTGTTGTGATTAATCTAGAAAACAATGATGGGATTGCTAAAATAGATGAAGAGATATAGTGATCTGAATACATTATTTTCCTCTTCGATGAGCTTAAATGAAAATCCTCCTACAAAGAGTGTAGAAGCTAGTGCTTCCTCTAATTTGACACTTTCTCTTGTCCCTTTGGCTAGTTTCCCACCCTTGGCATATCATGAACATGACTGGGAGGCAGATGACTTGTTGGATAGTTGACTTGCATTTTCCTTACTAGTCTTTTGAACTTTCTTTTTCTTCTTCTTTTGTGTTTTTTTATGTGCATAACATGTTCCCTCATAATGTGATGTTTGATGTTCTCTCTCTCTTTGTGAAATTATTCTATTTGTACCTTCAATCTTCTATACATATGTTATACCTCGCTCTCACCTTTTTCCTTTTTTCTTTTTCTTGTGTTTTCCTTTTGGGGATGACGCAAGGAATTGCAACAAAAATGTCTCTTTCATGTTGACCCAGAAGGACCCTTTTCTTTTTCTTTTCCTTTTATTTTTTCTTTTTCTTCTGTTTTCCTTTTGGGGATGAGGCAAGGAATTGAGACTTTCATTTCTCTCTCATATTGACCCAAAATATTTTTTATTTTCTTTTGCCTTTTCATTTTCATTTTCTTGTGTTTTCCTTTTGGGGATGACACAAAGCATCAAGACATCCTATGTCTCTTCCATATTGACCCAAATGTATCTTTCTTTTCTTTTTTATTTGCTCTCTTTGTGTCATAATTCTAGTTCTATGTATTTGAGGGATGATGATAATTCCGAGCTCCTTCCAAAATATTGCAGCAAAGAACATACTGACCCAAAATCCATAGATCCCTTATGAGTTTTCTGTTTTCATTTTGGGGAAACCCCTTTCTTTTCTTTTTTCTTTCCTTCACATGACATAGCCTTACTTAGAAACATATGACTTGGCATAAGGGCTTTCCAAGTTGGCTCTCATGTCTTCATTCTTTTTTCTTTTTTCATGTACTACTTTAAAGTAATTTCTCATAGTACGGTGTGTAGCAATTCCTTTAAAGTGGGGGCATACATTGGCATTATTCCTTTGCATTTTTTCCTTTTTCATGGTTCTTAGTGAAACTTTCTTACTTCATACAATGCATTTGTCACTTTTTGGATGACATTGCATGTAGTTTCCCTCATGAGCATCATCTATCTTAGCATATTAAATTCCTCTTAGTGGCTTGATGTGACACATTTCATACCCTAAGTTACGAATCTTATATTCTTCGATCAGTCCACTCTTGGAGAAATTAGACACAATGTTCCCTAGTTTAAAGACTTCCCATGAACTAAAAAAGGCTCCTCTAAACATTCTTTTCATGTTGCAATTTGCATTTTTTATATGGCCTCCTTGCATAACACAACTTGCACACCTATGGTGCCATCTTGTTTGTTCATGAGCTCCAAGAAAAAAAAGTTTTTCTTGTCTCGTGAATCTCAAAATGTCATTTTCTTTTGTGACACCTTATTAAAATTATCAGGAGGTATAACTTTTGTATGGTTGAGAAGGAAGCCCATTATGAGGAATGAAATTCCCCACAACCACCTATGTCTGTGTGAGTGCATACCATCCGTGAGTGTGTTTCTCACCTTTTAGGACTTCTCACCCAACAAACAGTCATGAGTCCCTTCACATTAGAGTGAGTATACATTTCTTTTTCCAAAAAAACAACCTAGATTTGATCCACAATGGGATGGAAAAATGATCAAAGCTTGATTTGAACTCTCTTTTCCTTCTCCTTCTATCCCTTTTATTCTTTTTCATCATTTTTGTGTGTGTTCCTTTCTGCTAATGTTTGGTTTTCCATGGGATCTTGATCTTGGGGGCTTCATCACCCCTCTTGATTTTTGTTGTATCATCTTACTAGCATGGGTTCATTTGGATCCCTCTTGATATGCATGTTGGGCTACTTTAGTGTGAGTTTGAAGCAAGTTCATCCTCTCACTAAAGTGGGGGATAAACGTGTCACAAAAGAATGTATCTTTGGAAATTTTTACACTCATTTAAAACTTTCTTGTGGATGTTGTCCTAGTTTTGCATAGATTTAATGTTGTAACACGGTCAACACATTCACATTGGGTCTTGAACCCTTGTGAATCATTAAGAATTCTATGATGTCTTGTAAAAGTGTTTTCATTAGTAATTTAACCCTTTATTATGTTTAAATGACCCCTTAATGCACTTTCTGCCCCTACTTAAGTGTGTTTCAAAGAATAATCTAGTTAAACGTCATTAAATACACTTTAATTCTTGAAACCCAATAAAATTTCCCTAGTGGGACCAAGTCACTACCTAGGGTGACTGAGTCCAACTGGGCACAAAATCAAAATTATTTAAAAAATTTGGCGAGATATTATTCTCTTAACCTTGAGGTCAACCTATGATATGTTATTTTTGGGAAATTTTGTAAAATCAAGTATAAGTAGAGGTTCTTCCTCTTATTTCCCCCCCAATAATTCATTCATACATTAGCATACATACATTCATCATTTTCAAGCATTATAGGCATTATCAAGTCTTCATTGCAGCATCCATTTGCATATCTTTAGATTTCTACATCAAGTGTTTGGTCAGTTGTAGCATTGCATGTTGTTCATTCATCATTCTCTTTCTATTTCATTTCATTTTCAAGGGTTTAATTACCAAATTGTGGTTTGACCAAGGGAAACCCCTATTCTCTAACCCTTAACCCCTTTTCTCCCTCTTTGCATGTGTGTTTTGTAGGTCTTGTATGTAGATTTGTCAAAGAGAAAGGTGTTAAAAGGTGTCATCATTCCATCAAATTCGTTCAAGTCAACAAAGAACTAGAAGAAGTTTGGAGACCATCTAGAGTCCATTTTTTGTAGAATCAGATCCACACACCTGTCAAGAAGAGAAATACAAACTGAAAGCTACAAATTCTAGTCCCAAAATTATCAAAATATGAAAGTGGATTAACTCACCTTTAGTGGAAAATTAGTCCCACTACCAGGCCTAAAAAGTGATTTATGTATTTTTGGATACCCTTTTGGCTAAAATCTATTTTGACATAATCTACTCAAAATAGGACTAAGTCATGCACCTTGCAATAAGTTTCCCAGTTGGCTTCAATAAAAAAATCTACATGATTCTAGAGCCTCTTTGCATCACATTCTAGTTTCTAGGTGCACCTCTATAGTTTTATTCATTTCTATTATAGTTTGTTTGCATTCTTAGGTCCTTTTGCATATCACAATGTGGTTTCAAACAACTAGCATTTCTTAAGTTTTGCATTCATAATTCATTTATGTTTTTAATTTATTGGATTTAGAGCATTACATTTAGGCATGTTTCAATCATAATAGTAGTAGTATTGAGTGAACCCCCAATTTGTGTGGGATACCTTTCTCCTTTTAGGTGAAAAACCCTAGAAGTGCAAGATAGAACCCTCCTACAAAAATTTGTAGTTCAGCATGAAAGAACCTTGAATTTATACTTAATTATGCAATAATTCCCAAAATTAAAACACTACAAGCTGACATCAAATCTAGGAGGACAAAATACCACCAAAAATTTGATTTAAATTTCAGTTTTGGTCACATGACTTATTTTACCAAGGTGATGAATGAGTCGCATCACACAATGTATGGGACCAAAAATGAAAAGTGTCTAGAAATGTGTCAAACTTGCATTAGGTCCAAAAATACCTAGGTGGGACTCATTCACCCAAGGTGGTGAATGAGTACCAAACACTAAATCTATTCCACACAAGCTAGGAACACTTGAATTATGATTTCATACTAATTGGTGTTAGGATTATCCTCAAAAAGATGCAAAATAGGGCCAATTAAAGCATAAGAAAACCCAATTATTGATGACAAGCCTACAAATTTATGAAAGTGTGTTACGACACTTTACAACACTCCAAAAAATACAATATGAATATTAATTATGATTAAAATTATGTTTATTATGCTTAGTTAATTGATAAAACCCTAGAAAAGTTTGAAAGTGTGTCACAACACTTCACAAAAATTTAGCAAGGTACAATTTAAATCCATTAGTTCACAAGGGCCCAAGACTTAATGTGAATGTTTCAACCACATTTCAACACTAAATCAAGGCAACATTAAGCCAAAATTACAAGGAGGGCCCAAACAAGTTAGAGAAAGTAGCAGGACTTTTTCAGTGACTCGAATGTTGAAGAAAGAAAAGACCCAAAAATATTATGATTTCATAAAAATAGTAGCAGAAAAGATACTAGAATAGCTAAGGAATTATGAAACTAAATGAAAATTCAGCTACTTTTCTTTTTGGTGCATCTAATTTTACTCTGAAACTCTAAGTTCCTTGAGAGGTGCATGTCATTATTTAGGTTTGATGTAAAGGGGTCATATTGTCCAATTTCGATCTGGACCCATGTGCTTTCAAAGACATACAATTTGTTGGAGTTAAAATGACACTAAGTGGGGGGGTGAATCAGTGTTTTAACTAATTTGACCAATTTGTAAAAATTCAAAAACACAGCTCAAATCTGATCTCAATATTATTCTGATTAATGCATTCATGAGCTGAATGTAATCATTCATAAATAGAATTGAGAAAAGTAATAACCCAATGATGAACTGAAACAACAACAACATAGTAAAGCAATGAGAACTCAGATGAACAAAGAGACACAAGATTTTTCCGAGTGGAAAACCCTCCTGGGGTATAAAAACCACTCCTGAAATGCCTTCCAGGCTTAATCCTTCAAACAACTGTTCACAATGCCTTATAGGTTGTTTTTGAGCACCCACTCAAGGATCACCAACCCCTCGTTTAGAGATATCTATCTCAAGGAGTACCAACCCCTCAAGTTATGTTTTGAACAACAATAATAACTCAAAGGATTTCTCTATTTTTAGTTAAGCAAAATTTTCTTTGTTTTCTAGTCTACAAAATACCTTAAAGATTCAATAATTGAATCCTTAAAATACTATATAGAGAAGAAATTTACAATATCTCTACCTCTTGTTATTCAAATTTTATTGTAGAATTTATTCATACATTTTCATACAGCCAAGGAATGATAATCTCATAATTACAACAATCGAACAGAAACATAGTTTTTTGCTTCTATTTATACATCCTTTTGATTTAAATGCTAGATGAGTAACTATTTTCAGAAGTAATGGCTGAACAACCAACCTGAAAAGATTCAGACTGAAGTTAACAAAGCTGTTTATAATAGAAATCTTCATCTTGTACCTAGCAAGATTATTAGTCAAGGTGAAATTAATTTTCCAATACAAGAGCCGTTTCACCCAACTAAGAGCCATCCTCAACAAATCTGAAACGTATGTGATCATTTCACTGCTTAAAAAGCACAACTGCCAACCACTGTAAATCATAACCTCTAATGCATGAATAACAAAACTTTGTCAGGGCATCATTTGCCACATTAGTAACTAAGATGTAGAGAGTAGTTAAAAATGGTGATTATAAACCAATATGTGCAACATGAAATGTATAAATACCAGTCAAATCTGCATCACCCATGGCTCCATCAACCATTGTCAAGCTTCTAGCCAGAAACACACCAAATAAAGCTTCCATATACCACAGATAAAGCTATTACAGCCAACAACAACTGAAACTTAAACTCTCATGATGGCGACCTGGCTACGGTTCCATACCCAGCTAAAAGAATAAACTCAAAAAGTTTTCCCTAATCATTCTTTCATTTCCATTGATGACTTTGTTGAAATGATCCTTTGTGTTTTTTTGTAACACTGTGATATCAAGGAAACATCATATTGAATACATTATGTAATGCTCAAGGTCTTTTTAATTTCCAAGTCACCAAGACAAGAGCACACTCTCACCGAGATATAACCTTCATTCATCCTCGCTAAGACAATACATAGTCGGGGATACACTATATAGATTGCTCTATGTTTCACCGATACTCTCATCCATCTCTTGTATCGCTGTGACTAGACAAAATTGGTGAGACATCTTGTAAATTATTTTATGTCATATCGAAACCCCCAACGATACATACTTGATCGCTGAGACATCTAGATAGTCTTGCCGAATGCAATTAAATCGCCAGTCATTCCCCTTAGTTATCACTTTTTCCATGACCCATCAGAGTCGGGGAGAAGTCATAATGAATACATTATGTCACGCCGAGAGCACATATGTTATGTTCTTTCCAATCGCTAAGACATAAGCAAATTTCTCACCAAGATGCCCTTTTGTTTCATTCACTATCACTATAGCCTTTTGATATCAGAGAGACATCTTATAGAAAAGTCTTTGTTTTTCTGAGAGCCCTCTATGATCAAACTTGTTGCCGTAACATATTGCTCTCAGGGAGACCTTGTATAGATAATACTTTGTTATACCGAAGCTCATCCACCATCTTGTGTGTCACTAAGACAAGTTAGATCTTATGCCGACAAAATCCTTTTGTGTTCCATCAGCGAGACTAGAGGTCACTCACCGAGACCTCATGCAAGAAACCCTAACTCTTAGCAATATGTATACCTTTATGTTTTCAGTCGGTATAAGAATTCAAACTCGCCAAGACCTTTCTTCATTGCACATGAGTCATACTAAAATTTTCCTTTTGTTTTATGCATCGCTGAGACATATCAATGTCGGGGAGACCTCTTGGAGAGAAAACTATGTCATACCAAAAATCTTTATCCACTATGAGTCAATGAGACAATAACAACCTCTCGCCGAAAGCCCCTCATAAGACTTAGTCAGCAAGACCTGACAAGTTTGCTATGACATTATATCAATGCCGCAACTCTTGCCGATGTGTTCCCATTCATCCTCTGGTCGGTGAGACATAACAATCTCATTGTGACCCTATACTGATGGTATAACTCCTTCCAATAGGGATCACCCTCTATCGCTGAAACAAAGGAGAAGTCTTGCCAAAAGCTACCTGTGAAACTCTATGTGTAATGTCATGCCGATAGATACCTAAAGGTGAATTTTGTCATCAAGGACAAACCAATCAGAACACAACTGAGAACCAACACAATTATTATTAGTTTTTAGAGCACTTTATGAGGATAGTACTCCAAGATTTGTCCCAATGCCTTCAAGGGAATTTCCCTCCTGAGGTCTAGAAATGGATGAAGACCTCTCAAACCCTGATGGATTATTTTTTGAGAGATGAATTCACATTCATCAAATTTCATGGTTTTGTCAAGGAGCCTTTCAAGATCCCTAATTTTTTTATAGATAGGGTTTTTCTTTGGAGTCATTTCATTAGTTAACTATTTAAGAAAATGTCTATGCCATTGGAAGGCACAAGAAAGGGCTTTACTCGACTCCTCTCACCATTTCCAATAGTTAAGTAACATTGATGAAAAGAAGGGCATAAGATGTTTTTACAAAAAAATTAGTGCACTTGGGCCTTGTTCTCATTTGTGACACATAAAATTACAATCTAAAAAGGCACCTCCCAACTTTGAGACACAAGATTCAAGAGTATTTTGAATCAAGAAGAAACCCAACTAAAGAGAGGCAAGAAATTTACATCAACTTGGACCACATACCATTCAACCAACCATTGTGGCTTGAATTTTATGTCAAGATGGTAGAATATCATCTGAACCTTGTGATAGATGGGTCCCTAAATACACAACTAAAGCACCTATGGTGGTCCAAGAAAAAGAGGGTGGACCTTTGGAGGTTCAGATAGGAAATGAGGTGCCTCAATGCTATGTATGGAGAGCTCCAGCCACATGATGAAAAGTTTGATGAAATTTATGATAAAGAGGCTAACACTCAAGATAGTAATCCTAAGACCGACCAAGATATTGAGTAAGAAGAGCTTCTACTCTACACTCCTGAGCCTCAAAAGTCAAACAAAGGAAATGGATCAAAATGGAATCACCCATAAGTTGCACCTTCTGCTAGTGCCTGATGAAAAGGAAAGAGGACCTGTAGGTCCCCAAAGTGATCCACTATAGGTACCAAAGGCTAGGTTTCATCTACATCAACTACAAGAGGATTGGAGTCTACCAATTCTACTCATACAAAGAAGAGACAAGTCTAGGACTTAGGTGGGCCTAATGCATCACCTCTGTTAGCTCTCTCAAAAAAGTAGGTAGAAAGCCTCAAGAGGTTGCCAATCTCTTGATATGTTTTAGGGTAACAGACAAGTTCAAATAAATTAAACCTTCTACTCTTTAGGTGCTGCTAAACCTAGGCGGGTGTACCTATCTGAATGAACCAGACTTTATGTGCTTATCTTTCTTGAAATACTTTGTCCACAATGATAGATGGAAGATAACAAATGAAATAAAACTTGGTATAAATTGTATAGCAATATTCAAATCTAAATCCTAACATGTTTAGTTAATAGGTGTAAAGAAGATGATTGAATCTAAATGGTGAAATTGCAGAGACTAGTGCCTTATTAGGTATGCAGAGTCAAATAAAATCAAGATGAGAAACATTTCCTGGCATAAACTCAAATTTTTTGGAATATGTTTTGTTTACAACTTGTATAAACATGCAAGACTATGATTACTAAGCTCTTCTCAATGATCTAGATGAATTTCTCTTATTACTATGATCAGCTAAAAGGATTTAATCTTTGCTTGAAAGAACCAATCAATTAACCACACATATACAATAAATGTGCATTGATAAACTAAATATGAAATTGTTATATCAATTTAAACAACCAGAAAGCATCAATCTTGGAGACAACTTAGCAATACCTTCAATAATTTCAACAGACAATTGACACATGAAAAATGCAGCAACTTCAACTGATTTTCATAAATACCTCCATTTTGAAATCATTCAACCATAGTCTCTAATCTAAGAATTTTATTCTACTGTATCCATATCTAATCTACTTACTGTATTGAAATCTAATAGCTCATTTTGATGCCCATTCACAATCTGGAATGGATATTTATATAGCAGTATTAGAAAAACACATCACTTTGAAATATCATGTCAGCCAACTACTGTATTCGGGCACTCACATGCCGGCTAGTAACTATATTTAGGAATTCACATGTTGGCCAATAGTGTTTGAGATTTTTTTAATCATTAGCAAACATTCGTTGAGACATCCCTATAGTCTCATGAAGATACAATGTGATATCAATAGTTATCCCTTTGATCTTTGTGTTTCATTGTGACCCTTCAAAGTCAGGGAGATGTCCTACAGATAAGTCTTTTTTTTACTGACAGGTGCTTATGATACATTCTTGTCACCGAGACATATTAGTATTCTCACTGAGATGTGTCCCTTTTTCCACATTCACCTTCATCATTTCTTTGTGATGTCGAGGAGACCTCTCGTAGATCATATTATGCCCCATCGATATGTGTTATTTTGGCCACCTTGTGTCTTATCGAGACATACCTTATGATACCCTTCTGGTCATCAAGACATTAATTCTCTCACTGAAAAAAATGATAGAATCCCTTCGTGCTTTGTCGGCGAGACTGGACGGGTTTGTTGAGACTTCATTCCGATGCTTATGAGTCTTACCGAGATATATATCTTTATGTTGTCGATCGGTAAGACAATTCAAACTCGCCAAGAGCTTTCTTCGATGCACATGAGTCCTACTGAGATGTTCTTTTTTGTTTCTGGTTAGTAAGACAATGTGATTTCGTTATGACTTCACACCGAATACTATTTGTTTGGCCGAAGTGATCCTTCAATGTTTTGTTTGGTAAGACTCTTCATGATAACTGTTTGATAAAAACCCTTTGTCAGTAAGACCCAATGAAGTTGTTGAGACATTATTCCAAATATCTTTAACTCTTACCGATATAACCTTTTGTGCACAAGTTAGTAATACACCACGAATTTGCTGTGATGTTTCATTGATGCTTATTTCTCTCGTTGATATGTTCCTCCTATCGTGGGTCAGTAATACATGATGTATTTGGTGAAACATTACCCCGATGAACTTTGGCTCTTGTCGATATATCTTCTATCACTGAGATAATGTGCGTGTCCTGCCGAATGGGGAATGCACATGACTTATTATCATTGTAACATCAAAGGATTCATGTTGATAGACTGCAACAAACATATGTTAGCACAAATGAATTAAGGGTCAGGAAGACAGTGATATCCTCATGTCGATAGGAACTATAATGTGAAATATTCAAACTTGATGGATCATATAGGACCACATGGAAAAATATGAGAAAAATGTTCTTGTGATAGGACTCATTTGGAAATGCATGGGTATGAACAACATGTAAAATTATTGAGAATTTTACAGTTCCAACTATGGCTCCATCTGGGGATGAAAGATTGTGAGATCATTGCAAGGATCCAGATCTTTGGGTGAGCAAACTAGACACATAATGATGAAATATCATATAGCATGATGGAATGAATGGAAAATGAATGCAAAATGGAGATGAACAAAACCCTAAACTACTATGCTGGAAAAGAATTTTAAATAGGACCATCAAGAGTTGTCCATGCACTAGCAACCCTTAATCATTTTTGTTTCTCAAGAGAAAAAAAGCTTCAAGAATTTTCCATGAACAAGAAATTCCTAATCTTCACTATCCATATTATGTAGATAGTATGAATCTTCACCTTTCTTTCCAACAACAACAAAAGGTTGCAGCCACAAAGCTTCAAACTTTCCATGCTTGCCCTTTTCCTGACACCTTATGTTCCACATCAACACCAAGTCATTTTCTTCAAATTTCCTATCTCTTTCCTTTTTATCAAATAGATACTTCAGCTGTGTCTGTAACTTCATGTTTTGGTTTTGGGAAACTCTCCTTATTTCATCAAGTTTAGCTAGTTGCTCAATTCTTTCCTCCATAGGTTCAGGAATATCCAAATCTTCTTGAAGGACAAACTTGTAGACTGGTAACAAATTCTACAAAGGCATCCTGGCTTGTGCTCCATACACCAATTCAAATGGAGATTTTCCAATTTCCCTTTTCATAGTAATCCTGTCAGTCCACACAACCAGTTTTAATTTTGAATCCCAAGCTTTCTTGTTCTATCCTAACATCCTCCTTATAATATTCAAAAGACTCTTATTGCTAGAGTCTTCTTGACCATTAGCTTGTGGATGGTAAGGGGTTGCATAAGAAATGGTAATTCCATATATGTCACAAAAGCTTTTGAATTCATTTGACCTGAAACACATCCCATTGTCTATGATTAACCTCAGTGGTGTACCAAATCTGGTGATAATGTTGTCCATTAGGAAATTTGTCACCACTCTATACACATGCATATTTATACATACATGCATACATGTATATGTATATGCATACAATACATCAACCCATCCACAAATTCAGTTTTTTAGCTCTACTTATTGTTCCATTAGATAGTAGGTCTCAAGGGTTTTAACACTAGTGTGTTACAAAATATATATATGCATACATACATACATATATATAGCCATCTGTATTTAGGGTTTAGGGCTACATGAAACCATTGATGTATATGTATATATATATATAACTTATGTATGGTGTTTATCCATATATACGCATATAAACAGATGTATAAACATTTATTAGCCATAGGATATTTTGTTTGGAGTTGGTGTTGTGATGTTTTTCAAGTTTATATACATTACTTGTCTTTTGTGAATATGTATCAAGTAATATAGAGAAATAGGGAAATTGTTAAAGAGCCAGTACTAAAACATATACACATGTCTTTATGCACATCCTATTGCTTCACAAAGGGGGAAAGAAAAGTAAATGCAAAATTGAATGTTTTCCTCTCACAAATTATACTTTCATGAAGACTTTGTATTTTCAAGAGAGCCATTGTGGTGTTGGTTTGATATCAGGCTATTATTAAATACACACACACACACACAAGGGTGATCCAACAATAGTGTTTTACAATTTTTGACCAAAATTGACACTGAAATAATTTTTTTTAAATAAATCTTCACTTTCGGGCACCTATAGCGGGTAAAAAATGAGGAATTTGAAGATGATGCAAACTAGAATTTCATGAAATTTTGTCTATAGATTATAAAAAAAAAAAAATTCAAAATTTTTGGAATCATATTGCACTTTTTTTTCCATCTCCCTCGAAAACTAGTTTTTTTAGAAAACAACATTTTAAAAAAGTGACGCTCACCGTATAATGCATAAAATTTTTTCCATGAAGGATAAAATTATAATTCTTTTGAATTTAGATTCATAACTTTGATATGTATTGCTTCCACTTGGTTACATATTTTTTTATTAACTATTTTTTTAATCAAGTTTTGAATTCAAACCAATTATAATTCAGACATAGCATGGGCGTATAACATGCAACTTTTTTTGTATGTATCGAAATTATTTATTTTTTTCTTAGTTGGATCAAGGAATTCAATAACTGGTGCACTAATATTTTTAATTATTTTTTAATAATTTTCTATTTTTCCACATGTGTAGAATATAGAGCTTGATTTTTGGTGAAAAACCTACATTCACGAGAAATAAAAAAATAAATATACTAATAAAATTATATTTATTTAAAATTATACTTTTTTGGGAAGCTTATAATAAGGACTAAATCTTGAAAAAAAAAAAAAAATTAAATGAATTCATTTGATCCCCAGAAAGGTAATTAAAAGTGTTTTTTTATCAACATTTTGATAGGTGAAAAGGAGACTCTATTATAGGTATGGTTTAAAACTAGTGGGGTTCTATCCAAGGGGGTTTGATTTAAGGTAGTTTGATCAAAACCTCTTCATTTGGGATTCTTTAAATGGAACCTTTTAAGACTTAAATTATTATATTTTCAAAAAATATTTGATTTCACAAAAAAATTAGTTCCTCCTAGAAATTGTAATCCAACTTTGTGGGATCACCCACAGTCACATATATATATGTATATATATATCTATATATATACATATGTATATATATATACATGTATGCATCTATATATATATATATGCATACACACATATATACATACATATATATATATGCATACAAACATACACACACACACATGCACACACATATATATACATACACATGCATACATACATACATACATATATATATGCATACATACATGCATACATACATACATACATACATACATACATAATTACATTCATATATATGCATATGTAGACACACATACATATACTCTCTACATATTTCCTGCCATGCACATGTTGTGGTTTTCGCTTTCAGGAAATCCTGTAGGCTTATAATCTTTTATACATGGCTATTTTGCACCCAACCATTTTTTTTGATAGAAGAAATAAAGAGAATTATAATCTCTTTCAATTATTGAAAATGGATATACATGTAGAGAACCCAAACAATAGATTGAGAGTCTAGAAAAATAACTAACCCTAACCATATTTTTTGCAAATCATCTATGCAAAGCACCCATGCAAAAATTTGTATAACCCCACAAGCTTCATTGAAAATTTGAGCTACATCACCACAAATAGACAAATTGTAAAGGACCTACTAGAATAATACTAGACAAAACATAAACAAATCCTGATCACGAGTCAGTTGACCAAAATCCTGTCCAAAACTTCAAATAAATAACAAACGCTTTGCATTTCTATATGTTTTCACATCTATATATTTCCAATTTCTCCATCCATAGAAAACCATAATAGTAGACATCCATGGAGAATGATTTATAGATTCACGGGAAAAATATTTTTAACATAAACAATAAATAAACCATTTATACGGAACACCCAAATAAAATGACCTACATATTGCTTAGCACCACAATTTTCAAACCCTCCAATCTGCCATAAAATGGAGTAGAGGCCAATTATTTAATTTCTATAATAGTCCACTATCAAACCAACAACATAATGTCTCTTTTGATAATGCAACTTAATAAATATACTTCCTCACACATTACACACAAAATACAAGCTGCATTTGGTGGAATTGAATATTACAGAGAAACAAAAAAATTGTAACACACCTGGTACAGAAAAAAGACAATTCAAGGCTCGACTGATGAAAATCCTATTGGAAACTTCAAAAAACTCATTAAAAAATACTATTCAGTGCTTGGCTAACAAAAACTCCCATCAAAAACTTCAAACAAATAACAAAAAAAATCCCCTCGAAAATGTAAGGACCCAATTAATTCTAATTGAAAAAAACCACTTTTTTTTTGTGTTCAAGTATTCATTCTCAATTATAATCAAGGAATTCTATCAATACGGGATAGGTATGTCATTTTTTCATACAAAAAAAATAATTCACTTCATCTTTTCATATGGAATAGGAATACATCTATTCATACAATCGAAATAGGCATCTATCATATGATAGGTGTGTGCTCTAGCTAGAGTCTTGGAATCATCGAGATCATTTGATCTTAACTCACCTCCTTGATGACCACGCTCCCTTCTAAAAGTGTATCGAGGTCACCATCCTTAGGGGTATGTAAGTTATAGTTCTAGGTTTGAAACCCGCCTCAAAATTTGGCCTAAAGGCCTCAGGGAATCAAGCAATCCATGAAGGATTCTTTTGAGTATAGTTGTATACATTTTAGTTGATTATCTCTTATAACTATTTCTGTGATCTCTCTAACCCTAAACTCCATTTCCAAACACCTAAGTATTGGGAGCATCCTCAGTTTCCTACCTTGCTTCCAAATGGGATCAGGGTGTAAGATATGTTCTATTTTCTAGACTATGTTCATGTGAATTGTTATAAAGCATGTACGCAACCCTTTCTATGGTTTTTTATTTCCCTCAAATAGTTCCTTTGTGATTTATACCCACAAAGGTAAGAAAGAATAACAAATGGTTGATTTGAACATTATTTGTTTACCTAACAACATTCATCTAACCTATTTCCTATTAATATTCATCACCCTTGACCCGTTTTAATGATTTCATAATATAATCATATCTTCAAGTTAGCATTACCTTTGTACCATAGAAAAATTCCTAATTTTGGTTTTCTTGGTTGCCACTGGCAGATTTAATTGGTTTTCTTTTTATCTTTTTAGATTATCGATCCAAAGGGGATTTCCCTCCCTTTGGATTAAATTAATTGATGTTCCTTGTTTATCCCCGATGATTTATAGGGATGGTGGCACATACTCCATTATTGTAGCTATGTTAGGAAATAGGTGTAGTAGCTAAAGTGTGATGAAATTACTAGTAAACGTGAGCCAGAGGCACCTTTAATACCAAATACTACTAGTTTTGTTTTCCTTTCTTTGATTAGGTTTTTAATCTTTCATAAGAAAGAAGCTCATAAGAATCTAAAATGTATAAAGTACTACAATTTTGACAAAATTTAAAGAATGAAATTTGCTTAAGATATTTCAGTAAATTGACAAACATTGTAGAATAATTTTCAATATGTCCTTAAAATAATTTATAGATAATAAAGAAACATTCCATCTTAACCATTGAATAAATAAAATAACTAGGAAAAAACCATTCATAGAAACTATTACCATGCAACACAATAAATGAGTTTTAAGATTAGCTATAAGCGATATTCCTCCTTTTATTTGGTGGCTCCTTTCTTATCTTTCAACTATGTTTTATGTGTGAATGCAAGGGCTTCAATATCTATTTCCAAAACATAGGAAGAGGTCTCTCCTTTGAGATTTATTCTTAATGCTCTACAAGATTTGTTCTATGGGATCTTATATACATATATTCTAACATAGCTAGAAATACAAGAGAAATGATTTTATATTGCTTTTCAAAAACTTATCAACATTTAGTAACTGGTTTATCTAAATTTTGGAACCATGAAAATCCATTTATTATAACATAATTTTTTCTTTTAAGTACATGGCTTAAGCAATCTTTCCTTAAGAATTTTTTGAGAAAAATTCCTAATCTAGGTTATATTGGGAATTCATACAAAAGCTCATGTTTTTATTTCTTTTTAATTATCCCAAGTTTTGTTATGTATCAATTTAGGGAACTTATGCACAAACAAAATTATTGAATGCATATTGCATGTCTAAAGTATTCATTCATATTAAAGAAATAAATTTTCTTAATCAAGACTACATTTTGTAGCAATTCATAACATTAGTGTGTATATCTTTGATCTATTTCCATTATGCTTATAATTATTACATTATTATCATTCCAAGACATAGGAGTAATTATCAAAACTATTTACAACCAATGGACCTCATGAAATTAAAATCTATAAAGTGCAAGTATTTTATTCATTCACTAGGAAAGATAAATTTAATGAAATATCCCACAAATATATAATGAACCAAATTTTAATCGAATCAATAATATGTTTAGAGGGAATTTATGGATCTTCTAATGTTCATTTTTTTTTTTTTTTTATAATAACAAGTTAATAATTTTAAGTAGGTGATTATACATCAAAATATCTATCCTAGGACTCAATCTTGAGAATGTTGTATTGAGGATAAGGAATTATATTCATTTTTTTATGGCTAAACTAATCACCCTTTAATGGAATGCTTGAAGATTAATTTTTTTTACTTTACTAAGTCACCAACCAAACATATAACATTAGAAGGGATAAAGAATAGTAACCGCTTGTATGATTTTATTTTAGTCCTCATGTCTCTGAATGAGTTAGAATTCAACATATATGAGCTCAATAGTAAACAATTAAATCATTAAAGATTTGGCTACTCTAGAGGATAAGAATTCCTATAGTTTTCAATAAAACCTTAACATTAGTTATAAGACCATTTTGTCTGGTTACTTCTCCCTATTAATTTGAGTATGATAGACTATTAGAAAGAGATAAAATGTTGTTTTACTTCACATAACATCTTTCCAAGGAAACTTAAATGTGAGGACCTTCTCCCCTAAATTCCACAACTTTGGGAAACAATTTATAACATGCATTCATTGAGGAATATGGCGCCAAGGTTGAGAGGAATTTCGACTTTTAATATTGGTATAAAATGTTTAAGAAATTGCATGCGCCATGTTGAGTACATGCACATTTTATTGCTAACTAAGGCACCAAATTTGGATAGCTAATAGTTAGTCCAAAGAGATAGAGTGTGAGGTCTAAGAGGTTGCACCATGATTAAATGAAGGAGCAAAGTGCTTTCCTATGATTGCATATTTCATAGAACAACCCGATGAATTATATGTTTTATATCTTATGTTTGTCAAGAGTTGATCTAGAATGAACTAAAAGATTTGAAAATAAATCTAGCATATTATAGGCTCCTCCAAAAATTTCTAGTTACTATATAATGATTTCAAGTACCTATCTAATTATGTAGAATTCTGAAAATAGATTAAAGAATTCTAGCGCTAAGATAAGGCTGCAAAACCTGACATTTTCTTATGACTATTTAGAATATTTCACAAGGTAAATATATATATGTATTTCAAAATGCACTTTATAATACCCATACTAGTTATGACTACAATTAAATAGGTGATCACAACTAAATAGAAGACTATAGTAGATGACTATTATGGAAAGAAGAGGTAAACAACATGAAAACCTACTTGTGTGTGTTGATTCCTAGAAGAGATCTAAGGTGAAAAATGCACCTAGGTTGAAACTCCTCCTTCCTAAATTTTGAAATAGAACACCCCTCTCAAGTTTCTCACATAATGGTGAATTGGAGTGGTCTGAAACATAAGCCCATCCACTTATTTTATAGATATAATGCATTAATTTTTATGTAAACTGTAGAATGCAGGTTAGCTCAACAATTTATTCTGGGTGGTTGGAATATAACCCACATGAATAATATGGATGATTTGAGGTAATCAAATTCAACACTGGGTGGTTGGGGTTGGTGTGCCAAAACTTGATTATAAATATACACATGTTACATTCTTCTTCATGCATATTAGTTTAGAGTAGGTGAATGTCTTTGACTTTAAACTTCTAAGCTTTAAGTTGATAGGTTTCAATTTAATGACAAGTGGCTCATGATCTGATTGAAAATGACTTGGGAGGTGCAGATGAAAGTGTCTCAGTTTTATGAGCATCTAATTCATGCATTTGACTAAATATTACTACTCTAAATAAGTAACCATTATTTACTATAGTATAACTCAATTCATTGTCGAGTTAATTATTATTTTTATTTTATTTTCAAATATATGATATTAGTTCTCTAAAATTTAAATTTTGATATGTATGGATAACATAGAAATTTCAAATGGTAGCAAAAATTAGAATAACAAAAGAGGTTGTGACATCCTCCCCCCCTTAAATGTGCATCATCCCAATACACTAATAAGTTTGCAATAGTAAAGAGATAGTATCTAAAAGTTTTTTTAAACAAGAAAAAAAAAATAGTATTTGGGTATGTGCGGGATCATCATGGAAAAATAGGCCCTTAAGTGGCAAAAAATTCAGAAAAATCAGAGTTAGGAAACTTGGCGTAAAAATGTGAATAAGTTATCTATATTATTTCCAAAATATTTAAGAATAGAATATGTAGAAATTTGAGTGTAGTTTCTAAACTACTAGGTTTGTTTAAAAAACAAAAAAATCTATTTGGTAAAAATTTGAAATTTCAATGCAATAGTACTTAAATTTCAGGGAAAAAATAAGTAGGTGTCTATCGGACCACTCTAACCACAATAAAATGAGAATATTTTTTTATAATATTTTAGATTTAAGTAGAGGAATCATGCCCGGATGTGATGCATATTTTTTTGTAATTTTTTTCCATGTATATAATTAATTATGAATTTTTTATTACAATTTTTTTAAAAATATAAAAAATCATATGTCTAACCCCATGAACTTGGTCAAAACTTCATGAAATTCATTTTTTATTTTTTATTCCCATAGTATGCGAAGCATAGAATGTGACACATGTTTTAGATTGAAAAAATATGATACTATTTGGAAGCTATTGATGTTTTTAATTTAGCTCTTCAATCAGGACTTTAGTCATAATTTGAATAGAAAATGAATAATTATTACTTATTAAATTCAAATTAAAGCATAATTTATATCAATGGAAAGATATGAATCTCCTTTAAAAACCCTTTTCATTTCAACAATTTTGGGTGAGAAAATAGTCACCACCCACATACCTATCATATTACCACTTTTTTGCCCACCATGATCCTACACATATCCATCTAGATAGTACTTGAAAAAAGAAGTGAAATGACTATTGTAAATCGATTATATCTTCCCAAGTAGCATTGTCTTCATCATATTGATCCCACTATACTTTTCTTTGGTCAACCACCATGTTGCGTAATTGGTATTGGTGTCTCTCCAAGACTTTTTTTAGCTCTATCATTATTTTGTCAGGCTCTTGGACCTGTAATGCATTCCAATTCAAAACATGTTTCTCATTAGGAAAATACTTCTTAAGAAGAGATATATGGAAAACATCATGGATATGACTCAGTTGGGAAGGTAAGGCCAATTTGTAGGCAACTGGGTTTATGTTTTCTATGATTTCAAAAGGTCCCACATAACGGAGTGCCAACTTTTCCTTCTTACCAAAATTTATAGAGCTTTTATATGGCTCGAACCTTAAGAAAACATTTTCACCCACTGTAAATTCCCTTTGTGTTATTTTCCTATATGCATAAATCTTTTTTTTGTTTGTTGCTTCCTTTAACCTCTATCTAATTGACTTGATCTAATTTTATATTTCCTTCAACATATCTAGTCCAATTATCTCTATATTCTCAAGATTATCTTAACTCAAAGGTGTGCGGAAAGCTCTTCCACTTAATGCTTCAAATGGAGCCATCCCTAGGGAGGTTGGAAAAGAGTTATTGTATGAAAATTATAATAGTGGAAGATATTCTTCCCACTTAGATTGTTGGTCCATATAGGACATTCATAGAAGGTCTTCCACAATTTGATTTGTCCTTTCAGTTTGGCCATCTATCTCAAGGTGATATGTTGTACTAGAATTTAATTTTGTTCCCAAATTTGATTGAAGAGTTTTCCAAAACCTTGAAGTGAACCTAGCATCCCTATCAGATATGATCTTTTCTAGAATTCCATGCAACCTAAAAGTTTCTTTTATAAAATGTTTAGCAAAAATTGGAGCATCGTCTGTTAAATTACCTGTTATGAAGTGAGCAACCTTATTAATCTTGTTAATTACCACAATTATTGTGTTATTCCTATAAGGTTTCATAGAAAACCATTGTATGAAATCCATACTAAATACCGGCCACTTATGATGCAGTATATCATGGGGATATAATAATCCTGTAGGATGACTATGCTTTGCCTTCACCCTCTAACATTTAAGACATTTAGCTACATAAATTACTATGTAATTCTTCATTACTTGCAAAAAATATAGTCTCTTAAGGTTTGAATAGAGTTTATTTGTCCCAAGATGTCCTGAATAAGGGGTATTATGGGCTTCACTTAAAACCAACTCTCTTAACTCTTTAGAGTTTGGAATGTATATCCTATTGTTGTATCAAAGCAACTTGCCACCATCTAGATAATACCCCTTTATTCTAGGATTAGTTGGATCACTTTCTAAGGTTAATCTAACCTACTTATACCATGAATCTACTTTTTTCTCATTTAGGAATTTTTCTCTAAAATTGGTTTTGAATATTGAAATATTCATCAAGTGCCTCCTTTTACTTAGTGCATCTACAACCTTATTTTCTCTTCCCTTAATATATCATATATCAAAATAATATTTGCTTAGAAATTATAACCATCTTCTTTGTCTAGCATTCAAGTGAGGTTGTGTGAATATGCACTTTAGTTAATAATGATCATTTTTTAATTCAAATGCTTTTCCTAAGAGAAAATGTCTCCATTTCTAAAGAGCATGTACAATTCCTACAAGTTCCAAATAGTGAGATGCATAATTTACTTCATTATTTTTCAATTTCCTTTATTCATAAGCTACCATACCTTCATCCTAGATGAATATCTCATCTAGACCTTCAATGAATGCATCTTTCATAACTATGAAATTTCCATTTGGTTCTAGAACCTTTAAGATAGGTATAGTGGTTAATTTTTCCTTCAAAATTTGAAATGCCTTATCACACTATTCAGTCCACAAAATTCTTTTACCCTTCCTTTCTAATGAAGTGATTGTATTTG
The DNA here is from genome assembly GCA_007258455.2 of Sequoia sempervirens. Taxonomy (NCBI): domain Eukaryota; kingdom Viridiplantae; phylum Streptophyta; class Pinopsida; order Cupressales; family Cupressaceae; genus Sequoia; species Sequoia sempervirens. The sequence goes on from VDFB02000017.1 coordinate 67,870,103, forward strand.
CAATTTTTGAGAATCCTTCTATGAATATCCTATAATATCCTAAAAGTCCCATAAAACTTCTTACTTTTGACATATTTTTAGGAATTGGCCATTCCCCTATGGATTTTATCTTTATCTGGATCTATTGCAATACCATCTTCTGAAATGATGTGACCTATGTAATGTATTTTATTTTTAGAGAATGCACATTTTGATAGTTTCTCGGGTATGTGCAGGATCAACATGGAAAAAATAGGCCCTTAAATGGCAAAAAAATTAGAAAAATATGAGTACACAAATTGACATAAAAATTTGTATAAGTTATCTATATTACTTCAAAAATATGTAAGAATAGAATCTATAGAAAATTGAATGTAGTTTTTAAACTACTAGATTTGTTTTAAAAAAAACTATTTGGTGGAAATTTGAAATTTCAATGCAGTACTACTTAAATTTTAGGGAAAAAATAAGTAAATGTCTGTCTGACCACCCTAACCACAATAAAAAAAATATTAAATTTTTGATAAGATTTTAGATATAAGTAGAGGAGTCATGTTGATGTGATGCATATTTTTTTATAATTTTTTTCCAAGTAAATAATTAATTATGAATTTTTATTACAACTTTTTAAAAATATAAAAAATTGTATGTCTAACCACCTTAACTTGGTCAAGACTTCATGAAATTCAAAATTTCTTTATTAATCCTATAGTCTGGGAAGCATAGAATGTGACACATGTGTATTCAAAAAATGTGATACCATTTGAAAGTGATAGATGTTTTTCAATCATCCTATCAATTAGGACTTTAGTCATAATTGGAATAGAAAATGAACAATAATTACTTATTAAATTCAAAGTAAAGCATAATTTATATTGGTGGAAATTTGAGAATCTCCTTAGAAAACCCTTTTTGTTTCATCAATTTTGAGTAAAAAAATGTTTTGAGCTACATACCCATCATGATCCTACATATACCCTCCTGTATAGCTTATGTTCTCTCAACCTTTGCAAAACTAAATGAAGATGTGTCAAGTGTTCCTCCTCATTTTTGGAATAAATCAAGATATCATCTAAGAAGACCAAGACAAATTTATCCAAGTAATTATTGAACACATTGTTCATCAAGTTCATAAAGGAAGCTAGAGCATTAGACACACCAAAAGGTACAACTGTAAACTCATAATTGACATACCTTGTTCTAAAGGATATTTTTGGTATATCTTCCTCCTTTATCCTAAGTTGGTGGTACCCTGATCAAAAATCAATCTTAGAAAACATAGTTTCTCCTTTAATTTGTTCAAAGAGATCCTCAATGCATGGTAAATGGTACCTATTCTTGATGGTGACTTTATTTAGCATTCTATAGTCAATACATAGTCTTAAGGTTCCATATTTCTTTTTAAAAATCAAAACCAATGCTCCCTAAGGGGATACACTTGGCCTTATGAGACCTTTCCCAAGGAATTCTTATAATTGCATCTTGAGTTCTACCAACTTTGTTGTGTTTATTTGATAGTGCACCTTAGACACAAGTTCATCTCTTGGAACTATGTCAATGGAGAAGTCAAACTTTCTTTGTGGGAGTAGCCCTGGTAGTTCTTCTGGAAACACATCACTAAAACCTTGAAGGTAAGGAGAATTTTGGAGGGTTAGAATATTCACCTCTTCCATTTCATCCATGGTAACCATGTATACTAGAGCCCCCTTTCTCTTCTCTCTTTTCATTTGCATAGTTGATACGATTTCCATACTTATAGGTCTATGTTTCCCTTGAATCAAAACCCTTATTCCTACATCATCTAAACATTCTACCCTTTTTTTGTAATAGTCTACATTAACTTGACATTTTTGTTAACCAACTCATTCAAATGATCCTAAAGGTGCCACATAAAGTTCTACATTTGTATTAAAGTTAGGAAATTGTATATCTGCATTAGATAGACACCGGGTCACCTCTTTAAGTGCCTTATCCCCATACTGGATTGTCCATGATGATTCCATATGAATAACATTAAATGAATTTTTCCTTACTAATTTTGGAGAAATAAAAAAATTAGTTGATCGTATGGGCACATTCTAGGATTGAGTGTGTCAATTTATTACTACTGCATGAATCCTTTGTATAGGTCCCCTCTAAAGTTGATTTTCTCTCATCTGAATTTGCATCCTTGGACATTCTCTAGCAAATTGATTCCCTCCACACATGAAACATCCACCTGGTGGCTCTTGGTGCACTAAAGTTTTAGGTTGGTTATTGCTCTTTTCATTAAGCCTTGGCTGATTTGTTGTCTCATTGTAGTTTGTTGGTTCATTTTTGTTGAAGTTGTTTTTGTTAGTGTTATTCCCATTGTACCTTTGATACTAATTTGGAGATAGTTTTCTTTCTTTTGAATTATTCCTTAGGTTCTTGTTGAAGCTTTGGTTCCTTCTAAATTCTTGTTTCCTCTTGAAATTATTACTCCTAAAAGATTTCCTTTCCGAAATTAAATCTTGTAAATTCCTTTCTTGCTTCAAGGATTTCTCTAGTACTTCATTCATACCTTCTGGTCCATGCATGTCAACCTCTGCCCCTATGTTGGTATTTTATCCCAAACGGATTTCTTATTTTGGTTCTTTTCATTTTGTTGATATATTGGAACATATTTTAATAGTTTTCTGAACCTATCCCAATATTGTTGAACTGTCAAAGATCATTGTTGAAGGTTGTGAAAATCAGTCATTTTCTCATCAAAAAAACAATTGTGGTAGCCACTTCTTATGAAAGTGTTCAACAAATTGTTCCCATGCTATATTTTCCTTGGTGTACTTATTTTGTTCCTTCACATTAGTCCACTAGCTAGCTACTTCACCAACAAGTTAGTAGGACCATGATAAGACCTTAGTAGTTTCATTAAAGTCCCTTAACTCAAAATACTTCTCCATTCCATTAAGCTAGTTTTCTACCCCTTCTCCTAGTTGTTTCCCATAAAATTTTTGAGGGGTGATTTTCTTCAAGTCCTTAGTCAATTCCAGAATAGGATTTTCCATCCTAGGTGCAATAACATTCATTAGGTTCTCCTTGGGATTATCTCCTTTGGGATGGTTTTCAATTTTAGGTTCAACTATGTTTTCAATATTATCTTGTCTTGTTCGAAGTTCTTGTACTATTTTCTCCAAAGAGTTGATTTTATTTACTTTTCCACTTAATAGTTTTATTATTGCTTCAATACCATCATTATTCCTTCCCTAATTCTATGGTTCATCATCATTGTTCCCCTTTGTCCTTTGGTTGAAACTAGCTTGATTTGCTCTTCCCTTTGGAATTTAGAATTCCTATTTAGTTATTCTCATGTTAGTAATATTCTAAGCTTCGAGAAAGTATGTTTCTAACTTTTAAAATATATATTTTAATGACACGAGTCATAGTAAGGTCAAGGTCTAGTTTTGAATCTCGCTCTAATACTTCATGTAAGGACCCAATTAATTCTAACTGAAAAACACCACCTTTTTTTTTTTCTGTTCAAGTATTCATTCTCAAGTATACTTGGGGACTTCTATCCATATGGGATATGTGTGCCAATTTTTCATACAAAATAGGAATTCACTTCATCTATTCATATGGAATAGGAATACATCTATTCGTATAATCAGAATAGGCATCTTCCTAAATGAGGCAGGCATATATCATACGATAGGTATGTGCTCCAACTAGAGTCTTGGACTCATCAGGATCATCCGATCCTGAGTCACTTCTTTGATGACCACATTCCCTTCTGAAAGTGTACCGAGGTCTCCATCCTCAAGGGTATGTAAGCTATAATTCTAGGCTTGAAACCCGCCTTAAAATTTTGCCTAAAGGTCTCAGGGATTCAAGAAATCTAGGATTTTTTCTAGTATATTTGTATATATTTTAGTTTATTATCTCTTATAATTTTTTTTGTGATGTCTCTAACCCTAAACCCTATTCTTGAATGCATAAGTACTAGGAGCATCCTTCATTTCCCATATTGCCTACATACCCTACTTACAAACAGGGTCAAGGCATAAAATATGTAGTTCTATTTTCTAGATTATGTTTATGTGAATTGTTATAAAGTAGGTATGCAATTCTTTCTAGTGTTTTTTATTTCCCCCAGATAGTTCCTCTTTGGTTGCTAGCCACGAAGGGAAGCAAGAATAACAAATGGTTGATTTGAGAATTGTTTGTTTACCTAACATTCATCTAACCTATTTCTTATTAATATTCATCACCCTTGACCCATTTTAATGATTTCATAATATAATCCTATCTTCAATTCAACATTACCTTTGCACCATAGAAATATTCCTAAGTTTGGTTTTCTAGGTTTCCACTAGAAAATTTAATTAGTTTTTTTTTTTTTTTTTAGATTATCAATCTAAAGGGGATTTCCCCCCTTTGGATTAAATTAACCGATGTTCCTTATTTCTCCTCTGTGATTTATAGGGATGATGCCACAGGCATCATTATTGCAACTATGTTAGGTGATAGGTGCAATAGCTCAAGCATGACGACATTAGCCATAAACATGAGTCATAGGCACTGTTAATACAGAATGCTGCTAGTTTTGTTTTCCTTTCTCTAATTAGGTTTTTAATCTTTCATAAGAAATAAGCTCATAAAAATCTAAAATTTATAAAGTATAACAATTTTGACAACATTTAAAGAATAACATTTTCTTAAGATATTTTAGTAAATCAACAAACATTGTACAATAATTTTCAATATGTCCATAAAATAATTTACTAATAATAAAAAGAAATTCCATCTTAACGATTGAATAAATAAAATAACTAGGCAATAACCAATCATAGAAAGTATTACCATGCAACACAATAAATGAGTTTTAAGATTAGCTACATGTGATATTTGTCCTTTTCTTTTGTGGCTCCTTTCTTATCTTTCAACCATTTTTTCTGTTTGAATGCAAGGGCTTCAATATCTATTGCCAAAACATAGGAAGAGGTCTCTCCTTTGAGAGTTATTCTTAACACTCTACAAGATTTGTTCTGTGGGATCTTATATACATATATTCTAACATAGCTGGAAATACAAGGAAAAGGATTTTATATTGATTTTCAAAAAGTTATCATGATTTAGTAACTAGTTTATCTAAATTTTTGAACCATGAACATCCATTTGTTATAACATAATTTTTTCTTTTAAGTAGATGACTTAAATAATCTTTCCTTAAGACATTTTTGAGAAATCTTCCTAATCTAGGTTATATTGGAAAAATGTCTCTTATTTTCATTTCTTTTAAATTATCCTAAGTTTTGTTATGTATCAATTTAAGTAACTTATACACAAATAGGATTCTTGAATGCATATTGCATGTCTAAGGTATTCATTCATATTAAAGAAATCAATTTTCTTAACCAAGACTACATTTGGTAGCAATTCATAACATTAGTATGTATATCTTTGATCTATTTCAATTATGATTATAATTATTAAATTATTATCCTTCCAAGACATAGGATTTCTTATCACAACCATTTACAACCAATGGACCTCGTGAAATTAAAAGCTATGAAAGTAGAACTATTTTATTTGTTTACTAGGAAAGATAAATTTAATGAAATATCCCACAAATATATAATGAATCGGATTTGAATTGAATCAACAATATGTTTAGAGGGAATTTATGGATCTTATAATGTTCCTTAGTTTTTTTTTATAATCACAAGTTAATAGTTTTAAGTAGGTGATTATACATAAAATATTTATCCTAAGACTCAATCTTGAGACTGTTGTATTAAGGATAAGGAATTATATTCATTTTTTGATGGCTAAAATAATCAACCTTTAATGGAATGCTTGAAGATTAAATTTTTTTACTTTACTAATTCAATAGCCACACATAGAACATTAGAAGGAATAGAGAATATTAACCACCTGAATGATCCTTATTTTGTCCTCATTTCTCTAAATGAGTTAGAATTCAACATATATGAGCTCAATAGTAAAAAATTAAATCATTAAAGATTTGGCTACTTTGGAGGATAAGAATCCCTATAGTTTTCAATAAAACCTTAACATTATTTATAAGACCATTTTTTCTTGTTACTTTTGCCTATTAATTTGGGTATGATATACTATTAGAAATAGATAAAATTTTGTTTCACTTCACATAAAATATTTCGAAGGAAACTTAAATCTAAGTATTCCACAACTTTTGGAAACAATTTATAACATGCATTCATTAAGGAATATAGTGACAAGGTCGAGAGGAGTTTTAGATTTTAATGTCTATATAAAACCTTTATGAAATTTCCTGCCCCATGTTGAGTACATGCACATTTTCCTACTAAGGCATCAAATTTGGATAGCTAATAGTTAGTCCAAAGAGGTAGAGTGCAAGGTCTAAGAGGTTGTGCCATGATTAAATGAAGCCACCACATTCTTTCCTGTGATTGCAGATTTCATAAAATACCTAGATGACTTATTTTCTTTATATCTTATGTTTGTTAAGTGTTGATTTGGGCTCAACTATTTTTTTTTTAAACAAATGTAACATATTATAGGCTCCTCCAAAAGTTTGTAGTTACTATATAATGATTTCTAGTACCTATCTAATTATACAAAATTTTGAAAACTGATTAAAGAATTCCAGTGGTAAGATAAGGCTGCAAAGATTGACATTTTCTTATGACTATTTAGAAGATTTCGCAGGGTATATATATATATATATGTATGTATATTTATGTATTTCAAAGTGCACCTTAGAATACACACACTAGTTATGACTACAATTAACTAGGTGATCACAACTAAATAGAAGACTACATTAGATCACTATTATGGAAAGAAGAGGTAAACAACATGAAAACCTACTTTTGTGCACTGATTCATGTAAGATATTTAAGGTGAAAAAATCCCCCAAGTTTACACTCCTTCCCAAAGTTTGAAATTGAACACCCCTCTTGAGTTTCTCATAGAATGGTGAATTGGATTGGTTTAAAATAGAAGCTCATCCACTTGTTTTATAGATATAATGCATTACATTTTTTGTAAACTGTAGAATGTGGGTTAGCTCAACAATTTATTGTGGGTGTTTAGAATACAACCCATGCAAATAATATGGATGGGTTGAGGTGATTGAATTAAGTGTTGGGCAACTGGGGTTGGTGTGCCAAAACATGATAAAAAATACACACATGTTACATTCTTCTTCATGCATAATAGTTTAGAGTAGGTGAATGTATTTTTCTTTAAACTTCTAAGCTTTAAGTTGATAGGTTTCAATTTAATGTCAATTGACTCATGATCTGATTGAAACTGACTTGGGAGGAATGGGTGAAAGTGTCTCAGTTTTATGAGTATCTAATTCAAGCATTTGATTGAATATCTCTACTTTGAATAGGTAACCATTACTTGTTATATTATAACTTAATTGATTGTCAAATTAATTATTATTTTGATTTCATTTTCAAATTGATGATATTAGTTTTCTAAAATTAAAATTTTGATATGCATGGATAAGATAGAAATTTCAAATAGTAGCAATAATTAGAATAACAAAAGAGGTCATGATAGGAAACTTCAAACAAATAACAAAAAATAAAATAATAATGTTGACGACTTCATTGATGGAAATCGCATTGGAAACTTTAAAAAAAAAAACAAACACTCTACATATCTATATATTTGCATATATATTTCCAATTTCTCCATCCATACAAAGCATTTAGGTGTTTTTGCATATCATAGTGTGTTTTCAAATATCTTCCATTTCCTTAATTTACATTTAGCAGTTAATCTCTTTTATTAGTTTTTAGTCTTTAGGAAAATCCACTCAGACAAATTTCAATCTCCCTTGCATTGGAATCTCAAGGGCTTATTCTTGAGTGAGCCATTAAGATTTTCGTAACTCTCTCCTTTTAGGTGCAAAACCCTAGAAGTGTGAGAGAGTCCTACATCCCAAAAATCTTTGGTTCATTTTCATTTGCATGTCAAATACATATTAGAAAACATAAAATTCAATTAAAAAATTATGAAAATTTTGATAAAATTATAAATGGGACTCATTTGCCATCTTGGGCGAATCAGTCCCTTTGCATATTCTACATTGCATTTTCTACATTTCAAATTTCAATTTCTGAGTTTTTGTTTTGTGTTATTACATTTTTGTTTCAGTTTCCATATTTTTTGTTTTAATCATTTCATTCTTCTTAGCTTACATTGCACTTTCATTCACCTTCCATTTAGTATCCCTTGTATGATTATTTGGTGTCCTATTGCTAATATTGTGGTGAGACGAAGTTTGAGACTCATGTCATCTGGTGGTAGCACAATCAATGTGGATCTTCGGTTGTTGAGCTTTTTCACTCCTAGTATTGACACTAGTACACTAGGTATGGAAAACATCCTCAACAACTCCTTTCCTTCAAGTAGTGTGATGTAAGTTGAAATAAAGAATAATAGTGTTCCACAAGAAAAAATAATTCAAATTCATGAGGACCTAGTAAAATTACAACATCAAGTGCAAAATGACAACATTTCAAATTCTACCATCCCTACTATAGACAACATTCACCGCATGCTTGAAAGTGAAGATGGACTGGACCTTGTGAAAAACATAGTTAAAATCTTTGGAAAATACATTACCTCGACCACTAGTTGTCTATTACCTACAAGCAATGTCACAAGCCAAGGATGGACTCAAATTCCTCCTCCCACAACAATTGCCTCAATACCTACCTATATCAACCCTCAAGTCACAACAACAATGCAACAAACTAGCAATGCCATTCTTTCCTTCGATATTCCTCCTAGCATCCCTAATTCCTATGTAGCATCACATTTTATATCTCATACTACCTTACGACCTATAAGCATTCCATTCACTTGCCTCTCAAACACATACAACCCTTAACCATTTTCACTTCCATCTCATAACACAAGCAATGACCCTCTCATAACTCAACTCTTCCAAACCATTTCATCACTTCAAAAATAAATCTCCACCATCAATCACAATCAAAATGGCCCACCTACATATTATGTTAAAAGTAGTCCATTGTCCTTAGAGATTATGCGAACACCGATGCCACAAGGTGGAGAGGTGCCTAGATTTGAGAAATATGGAGGAAAGGGAGATCCTTCTAACTGGATGGCAATTCCTACACAACTTTATGTAGTGAATTTTTCCTTGATGATAAAATTTTAGCTAAACTTTTTTCTAGGTCATTGAAAGATACTACCTTTGAATGGTTCTATTCTTTACCAAACAACTCAATTCGTTCATTTAATGATTTTTTTGAGGAATTTATAAACCAATTCCAATTACATATGACTCCAAAGGTGAATTTGGCCAATTTGATGTAAGCAAAAAAAAAAAAAAAAAGATAACTGAATTTATCTCATGCTATCAATCACTTTATTCCCAAATCGATGTCAAGGTCCCCAAATCTCACCTTCAAAAGATGTTCATAGAAAACTTACAAAGCAAGATTCAAGACAAGCTCACCATGATGAAATTCCAATCCTTCATGCACTTGTATACTACCCTTTGTGATTATCAGAATTTGGTTAGTATTCAAGATACAAAGTCCACCTCTAGCCAAACTGAGAGATTCAAGCTCGTAAACCAAAAAAAATTCAAACTATTTAGAAAACAAAACAAAGGATTCCTTCAATTCAATTCCCCTCAAAAATCAACTCAGAATGCCAATAACCAAGTAGCCGTTGTTAAAGCCATGACACCCTTTAGCTATGGGGACCCAAAAAGAAAATTCACTCCCTTACCTAATACCCTTCATAACATGATATCTTGAATTTTAGAATAAAAAATGATTACCTTTCCTCCCATCAAAACACCCAATCCCAATAATCCTTTAACTCCTACCTTTAGATCAAATGCTTATTTCCATTACCGCCGACAAAATGGACATGACATGGAACACTGCAAGCATCTTAAACATCTTGTACAAGATCTCTTTGATTCTGACCGTCTTTCCATTGGAGGTGTCAGTGATCAAGGCAATAAGTCTATTGACCCTCCTCACCAAAACTTGCAAATTTTCACCAACCCCATGTTGAAACATAATATTTCATTTTTCAAAGCTAGTGAAGCTACAAAGAATGATGTGGTGAATGTTGATATAGATGATGATAACAATGATTGTATTCAACATGATCCTATAGATAATGATCCTTTGGATGACATTGTAGGAGTGATAGGTGTCATTCCTTGTAAGGGATAAACTAATAATCCTCTCGGGATTGCTTTCCCCTCTAAGGATATACTTAAACATGCACCCAATGGTCCTCTTTACATAGTTGGCCACACTAATCAGATTTTAATAGATCCCACTTGTGGAGAGAATTCAAATGCCAATGAATTCTTACTTTTGTATGAACTCTATCAAGATATATACAATAAATTGAATCATGGATCATGACACAGAATGGTTTTGCTTTCCCTATGATGGGATCGATCACCTTTCCATAGAAAATAGGACCAAAAGCATTAGATGTCTCATTCTCCATCATCTAGCAGTTGGGCCAATTTCATGTGAAGCTAGGTCATCCATGGCTTCACTCCATGAATGTTGTCCCTTCGGTTGTGCATAAATAGTTAAAGTTTCCCTTTGAAAATGAAGTATTCACTGTCCACCACGGTGGCTTTAACCCATTTTCCTCTAAAGGTAACTTTTCCTTAGATTTCTTTTGGCCCAAGCCCACGGAGTGTATAAAACCATGAGAAGACTTCTTTTTATTGTCTTATCAAAAGTTCAAGGAAAAAAAGATAGCAGAGCTATCCCTCTGAAACATGTCCTAACCAACCATTGAGCCTACCATCATAGATGAAACCATGCTTGAGCCTAAATAAATTCCAAAAAACCAAGACCAACCTAAGACATAACCTTCACCCACCTCCTACAAAAGACCAAGAGACAATGAAAACAACCCCGTCACACCTCCTAGAATAAAACAAGTATATAAAGTCAGAGAGAAATTGATCCAACAACCTCCCATGGTTCCTTTCATTCCTCCCCTTAGGGAAAAAAAAGAAACCTATGGTTGATCAACCTACTCCTAGACAAACACAGCTTGAAAATAAAACTAAAATAAATAGAGGTGGTAGAGAGCATAGGCATAGACGTTGTTCCCTTCCTCATAGGTTACATGAAGAATCAAGCAAAGAAAATCTAGATCCCAACTTGATTGAAGCAATGCATTATGTGGATCCTCCTTCACCAAAATAAAACAATCCAATACAACAGCCAAAACAAGATTTCAATTCTTCCATGGATATTATCATTCATCCACCAGTTGTGGTTAAATTTGATGAAGATGAAAAAGTTGCTAAAATTGATGCAGAAGTGCACAATGAATTGAATACATTTTTTTCCTATTCAATGAACTTAAACAAAAAAATATCCTTCAAAGAGTGTTGAACTTGGTATTGATCCTAGTTTGGCAGTTGCAATCGTCCCTTTGGCTAGTTGTCCACCTTCAGTATACAAGGAACATGATTGGGATGCAAATGAATTTCTCATAGGTTGACTCACATGTTCCTTACTATTCTTTTGCATTATTTCATTTTCATTTCCTTTACTTACATGTGCGTAATGTGATCCGCCATGATGTTTTGTTGGATGTTCTCTCTCTCTTTGTGACATTCCACTATTTGTACCTTTCTTCTTCTCTATGTCATAAATATTTTTCATTTGTATTGTGTTTTCCTTTTGGGGATGACACAAGGTGTCGATATATTTGTGTCTCTTCCATTTTGACCAAAAAGGTTTTTCTTTGTTCTTTCTCTCTTTGTGTCATTTTTCCAGTTCTATATGTATTTGGAGAATGATGACAATTCTAAGCTCTTTCAAAACCTTGTAGTAAGAAAATATTGACCCCAAATCCATATATCCCTTATGGGTTTAGTGTTTTCATTTTGGGGCAAACCCCTCTCTTTTCCCTTTCTCTTACATGAGGTAGCTTTACTCAAAAATATATGACTTGGCATAGGGCTTTCCAAGTTGACTCTCATGTCTTCTTTTACTATTAGCATTGATCATTTTCTACTTTAAAGTAATTACTCACAACATGGTGTTTAGCAATTTCTTTAAACTGGGAGCATACATTGGCATTATTCTTTTACATTTTTCTTTTTCATGATTCATGGTGTAGTTTTCTTATTTAGTGATCCCACAATATTGGTTTACATATTTTGGCCAAACTGGACACTGAACTGATTTTTTCTAACTAAATTTTCACTTTCAGATACATATAGCAGCTAAACCATGAGGAATTTGAAGATGATGCAAATGAGTGATTTGTGACATTTTTTCTATAGATTCTAAATATTTTTTTTTTCATTTTTTTTGGAATCAGATTGCACTTCTTTTTCCATCTCCTTCAAAAACTATTTTTTTCAGTAATCATCATTTTTAAGGAGTGATGCTCACCGTATAACACATAATTTTTTTTCCATGAAGGATAAAATTCTATTTTTTTCAAATTTAGACTTGTAACTATGATATCTAGTGCTTCCAATTGGTTTCATAGTGTTTTATTGAATATTTTTTTCCTTAATCAAGTTTTGAAGTCAAACGAATTATAATTTAGACATAGGCGGACCGCATAACACAACTTTTTTTGTATGTATCAAATTTTTTTATTTTTTTTATAATCTTCTATTTTTCCACATGTGTAGAACAAAGAGCTTGATTTTTGGTGAAAAACCTACATTCACAAGAAATAAAAAATAAATATAATAATCAAATTAAATTGAATTAAAATTGTACTTTTTTCGAAGCTTATAATAAGGACTGCATACTTAAAAAAAAATTAAATGAATTCATTTGATCCCCCAAAAGGTAAATCAAAAGTGGTTTTTTATCAGCATTTTGATAGGTGTAAAGGAAACTCCATTATAGGTATGGTTTAAAATTAGCGGGGTTCTATCCAAGGGGGCTTGGTATAAGGTGGTTTGATCAAACCCTATTCAATTGGAATCCTTTAAATGGAACTTTTTGAGGCTTAAATAATTATATCTTCTAAAAATATGTAATTTCAGTAAAAATCAAGATCTCCCATAAACTATAAACAACTATTGTGGCAGCACCCTATTTCATACGATGTATTTTCACCTTGTGGATGACATTGGGAGTGATGTATCTCATGAGTGAAATATCTTTTAGCATATTACATTCCTCTTAGTGGTTTGATGCGACACATTGCATCCCTTAAGTTGAAAATTTTCTATTCTTTGAATGGTCCTCCCTTGGAGACATTAGACACAAAACTACCTAAGTTAAAGACCTTGCATGAACTAAGAAAGACTCCTTTGAACATTCCCTGTTTTGAATTTTGCATTTATATGGCCACCTTGCATAACACAACTTGCATTTCTATAGAGCCATATTCTTTTTTCATGAGTTCCAAGCATACAAAGTTTTTCTTGTCTCATGAAGCTTGAAAACCATTTTTGCATGGCACCTTATTAAAGTTATCAGGAGGTATAAATTTTGTATGGTTTTAGTGGGAAGCCTAACCGAGCCATGAATTTCCCCATAGCCATGTGTGTGTGTGTGTGTGTGAGTGCATACCAGCCATGAGTGTATGTTTCTCATGTTTTTGCACTTCTCACTTTGTGGATAGCCTAGATTTTTATCACCTCAAAGTGAGTATGCAATTTTTCAAAAAAATAGCCTAGATCTAATCCACATCGCGATGGATAAATGGTTGAAGCTTTATTTGACTCTCTTTTTATTTTTATCTTTTCTCTTTGTTCATCTTTAACAGTGCATGCTTGTGCTTTTTTGTTGCTCTTTATATCATTCTTATGTGTGTTCTATTGTTCCTATGTTGGTTTGTCATGGGATCATGATCTTGGGGGCTTTATCACCCCTATTGATCATTGTTGTTCCATGTTATTGGCATTGGTGCAATTGAACCCCTCTTGATGGTTTTTTGTCTATTTTAGTTTGAGTTTGAATCAATTTCATCCTCCCACTAAAGTGGGGGCTAAATGTACTATCAAAAAATGTTGTCGAGGACATTTTCACACTTGCTTGGGCCATCCTTGTGAATTTGAGCTTAATGTTGTCTTGATTTAGTGTTATAATGTGATTGACACATTCACATTAGGTTTTAGGTCCTTGTGAACTAATGGATTTAAATGGTACCTTGCTAAAGTGTTGTGAAATGTTGTAACACACTTTCACACTTTTCTAAGCTTTTTTTCAAATAATTAAACGTAATAAACCTCTTTTTAAACACTAATCTTTCCTTATTTAAAGTGTTGCAAAATGTTGTAACACATTTTAACACTTTTCTAGGGTTGTCAGTAATAATTGGGCTTTATTATGCTTTAATTGGCCTTATTTTGTATCCACAAGCCTTATTTATTGCATCTTTTCAAGGATAATCCTAATACCAACCATTACCTAATTATAATTCAAGTGTGTTTGGCTTGCGTGCCCCAAACTTAGTGATATGAGACTCATTCACCACCTTGGGTGAATGGGTCCCACCTAGATTTTTGGGTCCAGAACTTATTTTTACACCTTTCTAAGAACTTTTAATTTTTCATCCCATACATTATGCTAGATGGAACTCATTCACCATCTTGGGCGAATGAGTCCTATGTGGCCCAAAATTAAAATTTATTCAAATTTCCAGCAGGATTTCATTCTCCTAGATCAGATCTCGGATTGTAGTGTTGTAATTTTAGGAATTCTTGCATAATTGAGTGTAAATACAAGGTTCTTGTTGGACTCAAGGAACACTGAAGGGGGGGTGAATTAGTGTTCAACAATATTTGAATTTCAATTCACATCTTAAACCATTTACAACATTTCAAGAAAATTAAAGATGCAAGCACATGAAGGAAACAATTAAAACACCATAACACCAAGATTTTTACGTGGAAACCGTATTAGGGGAAAAAGTGAGGTGGAGGTTAATCCACAATTTATACTTTGTAAAAGTATGAAGAAAAAGGGGAATGCACATGCATTCAGGCACACTGCCTAGAGCTCACTACTCAAAATTAGGATGGATCATTGCCTTACAATATATTTGGATGACAAGAAAAAAGTTGAACTAAGAGAATATCATCTACAAATGCCTGGTTTCATTTCTAGTGAGGCTCATGGATCATATTCTAGACCTTCTATATGATTCTTCACTTTGCTCTACTCTGCCTTAATTCACTTCACAAAAATCCTCTTTTGCACAAGTGAAACTATGTCAAATTTCTCAACAACCATTCTAATATTCACACACTTCGAACCTACACCAAGTCACACTACAAAATGAATTAACCGATCTCATATATATATATATATATATATATATCGATTATCAAAGATTTCAATCACTCCATGTCGACTTCAGCAAAATAAAAATATTTCCCAATAGTCGACTCAATTCACATTTAATATTTGATGTGTACCCATCAAGGTAGGCTAATTCTATGCTGTGGCCCCAAATCAAAATGCTCAAACATAGAAATAACTAAAAAATTACTCCTTATACATCCACAACATGCTACATTCACTAAGTCGGCAATCATGAGCTAATAAACAAAAAATCATCCTATCGGATCTCCTAACTCACACACCAATTAATGCGACATCACAAAAATTAACAATAAGATATTTAAATACATAATTGAAAACCTTCCACAAGATCCACAACTCAAAAAGATAATCCAGTGAAGCATACAAATTGACATACTAACCGGATACCCAATTCTTCATTTTGTCTTCCGATAATACTTTGTTCTTTACTCTACCTACTGGTATGAACAAATCCTAATCTGTGGAACAAAATAATGACTTAGGTTGCCATCAATGACAACACTAGAAGCCATATGCTAGAAATCTCCCCCTTTGGCATTGATGGAAACACTTAGTGAAAAATGACTAAGTGTTAGAACCGATATGATTCAACTGCCAGAGTTCAAAATTGCAAAACAAAACTCCCCCTTCGAATGATAAGGCATTTTTCATAGCTCTCTCTCCCCCTTTGACATCAATGACAAACATATTTTGGATCTCCCCTTTTACTAATTCAAAAATGGATCCAAATTTGAAGAAATACACTTGCTACTCAATTCAAAAATTTATCTTGTACTTTTCTTTCATTTCTGGAAGAAATTTCCTCCAAGCTTCTACTGTAATCCCAATGATTAAGATCAAGCTATTGTTCTTACATGTTTGGTTGATAATATGGATGAGATATTCTAGAATTTTGATCGCCTCTTCTAATTTCTCTCCTTTCCTTAGAACCTCAATTAACTACTCCAACCTACATTTTGTTAAATCCTTCACCTTCCAAAAGGAATCCACAAGGTTTTTTCTAGTGAAATGAGCTTTTGTATGCTTAGACTATAACTCTTGAATCCTTTTATTGACTATGCCATCCCAATCCTAAAACTTGTTATACTTTTGACCAATCTTCTTCATCTCAGATTCAATCTGCTCCAGCTTATCTTTGTATCTCCCAACTACATGGGGCCAATGAAGACAATAGTTTTATATTTTTATTTGCTATATTTATGCATTTCCTCAACACATTCATTTTTCTTTTTAATTTGGTAAGAGATAGCCTAAACTACTCCTTTAGGTGTAGACTTATTTCTTTTTCTTTCCTATCTTAGGACTCAGAGACCATGGAATCCTTAATGCACTCAATCATCTCTTCAGGAAACACATTATGCAAACTCTCCAATCCAATGTTATTGTGCACAAAATAAGTAAGTTTAGTGTGCTCTTGATCAAGTCATGCTCATATGAGTGTCTATTATACCATATGTCTACAATTTTATGCATCCCATCTTTCTCCTAAACAAGTTGCAGTATCTTTACTTTGGATAAAACACCTTCTTCTTCGCTTCTTTTTGCTATAACTAAATCCCGGTTCAATTTATTTTGATTCTTCCCTTGGAGTGTACTCATCAGATTCCTCATCTAGTATGTCCACAATCACTAGATCTATACCTTTTCCTTCAATTTCCTTCAATTCTTAGAGTCTTTTGTGCTAGAGGAGTGTAATCAAAAATCTCTTGTGCTCTTTTCTTCTTCCTCTCCATCTCACTAGAAGAGGATCCAACTTCAAGTGCTCCTACTGAAATGGAAATGCTAATTACTCCAAACTTCCCTAGCAATTCTTTAAAGAAATTTGCATACTCTTACTCACAGTTTTCTAAAGTATTGGAATGTTCAAAAATTTGTTTACAAACCAGTCTCTTTCCATACAACATGATTGATTTGTGGAGAGAAATTCAAAAAATATATCACAAGACATATGACCAAGGTACCAAACCTAAAGGGGTAATCTACCTCCTTTGTTAGTTGCACATTTTCCATCAATTTATCTTTTAGCAATTTGCATAGGTCAAAATCATGATACTCCATTATCATTTTATGAGAGATGTAAATTGCACCTGCTCAAGTTGTACCTTCGCTATTCCTAAAAAATATTTTTTATGAGATTCCATGCACAATGCAACTTGTTATTAGATCTTTGATCTTCAAAATTATCAAAGCCCTTTGATCTCCTGTTACTCCAATTAGGGTTTCAAATTCCTTGTTTTGAATTGACTTCTTTTTTGTTATATCCCCAACATCACATAATCAAGTTAGATTCTTAATCACTTTTTTCAAAATGAGATAGGGTTTATTTAGAGTTAGAATGTCATCATTCAATCTATTCATGATAAATCTAATGACTTTCAAATTATCAAAATAAGGAAATTCACTCTAGATGTCAAAACTTTTGTGTTTGACACCTTCAAGCCATTTCAATTCATCAGTCAGAAACATATTTCTCACATTCCTAATCTTCTCACTACTATATTCATATAAACT
The DNA here is from genome assembly GCA_007258455.2 of Sequoia sempervirens. Classification (NCBI taxonomy): domain Eukaryota; kingdom Viridiplantae; phylum Streptophyta; class Pinopsida; order Cupressales; family Cupressaceae; genus Sequoia; species Sequoia sempervirens. The sequence continues at coordinate 67,887,910 of VDFB02000017.1, forward strand.
CACCATTCCTTTGATTTGCTCCATTTTTCTTTCCATACCGAATAAATTTCTATCGAACACCAAATTTAGTGAGAATTCGACAAGCAACTGAAATACTTGATGAATTTTCCACTGAATTGACTTTCCCTTTTCAAGATTATACTACAGAGGCCCTCCTATTCTTTTTCAATGCAATGTGACAAATTAGGGTTCCAAATACCCTTTTATAACTCGCACACCTAACCCTTTTTATTGCATTAATTTTTTTTCCCTAGGTGTTTCAGATACTCTATTTTCTTAGACAACAAAAGAAGAATTCATCTGCAAACCTTCTACTTCTCAAATTTTTGCACAAGCAATCATTGATAGATTTGTAAACTATTAGCACAACTACTAACAATTTCCTACATTTTGGTGCCAACTATTGACAGGGGGACAAAGAATTTTCTTGAAAAACTCCCCTTAGGCCAATGACCTAAGATTAATTTCCAGAAGAAATACCAGAAATTGCTTCTGGTGCGGGCTTATTTCCTTCATTAGATTCACTCTTCCTTACCCATGTTTTCTTCATATAATCTCTTATCTCTTCCATAGTCACTTTCCCTTTTCCTTTATCATATTTCTATGAAATTATTCCTTTGTATACCAAACCTCTTCTATCCATATTTCTATTCCTATAGAATCTTGCAATGTGACCAAATCTATTGCAATTGTAACACACAAGATTTATTTGTCTAGACCACTCATTCCATTGATTTCCTCTTGATCTGCATTTATTAGCAATATGCCCAAATATTCCATAGGTGTAGCATTTAAGATTCCTTACACTAACAGACATACTTTTGCATTCAATTGATTTATGACCAAACTTGTTGCAACTAAAACACTAACCCGAAAATGATAAAATGCTTGAGTTTATTTTACTTCTACATTGAGAAGTCATATGACCAAATTTGTTACAAGAAAAGTAGTGACCATTAAACTTTTGAGCATTGGGTTGTCTTACTAGATACCTTATGCCTTTGTTCATCTGATTTCTTTTTTTGGAATCCTTGTGTTCAGATTTGTAGCTTTCTCCCTTCTCATATCAAGACCTCGCTTGTCATTTGCATCCTTCTAGCCTTTAGTCAGCTCATCAAGCTTAGTAGAACTAATCTTAAACTTTTGGACTTGTATTCATTTGTAGTAGTGAGTTCATCTTTGAGAATAAGTATCTATCTTTCAAGTTCTTGTTCATTATTTTTGAATTGTTGTAGTTCAATCTCCACCTGAATGAATCCATTATTAACTCTATTGCATTCTTCAGTTCTTTCTTTTAAGGATTGGTCTAGATTCTCCCCATTCTTCTTTCTTTCTTCAATTTCCTTAGTTTTCTTCATCACCATAGATTCCATCAAGCTTTAGAGCAACATTGTCTCTAGCGATCTTTTCACATTCTTTAGTTATTTATTTTAAGGTTTGATTCAGGTGAACATTTTCCAAGCATTTACTTTCTTTCTACTTCAACTGATCAAATAGTTCCTTCCTCTTTTCTCTTGACTCATTGATTTTATCCTTCAATGATTGAATGAATTTTTCAACATGCTCAAGATTTGCTTTTAATTCCATGATTTCTTCTTTAAAACAATCAAGATCATAAAGTTCCACCAAATTCCATTGCATTCCAAGATCCACATCAATCTATTAAACTTATTTAGAGGAACTTGCTATGATACCAATTGTTGGACTCAAGGAAAACTAAGAGGGGGGGTGAATTAGTGTTCAACAATATTTGAATTTCAATTCAGATCTTAAACCATTTACAACATTTCAAGAAAAGTAAAGATGCAAGAACATGAAGGAAACAATCAAAACACCATAACATGAAAATTTTTATGTGGAAACCTTGTTAGGGGAAAGATGATGGTGGAGGTTAATCCACAATTTAAACTCTATTAAAATTATGAAGAAAAAGGGGAATGCACATCCATTCAGGCACATTGGCTAGAGCTCACTATTCAAAATCAAGAATGCTCACTACCTTAAAATATATTTGGATTAGAACAAAAATTTGAACTGAGAGAATAACATCTACAAATGCTTGTTTTCAATTCCAGTGAAGCTCATAGATCAGATTTGAGACCTTCAATCTCATTTTGCACTTCACTCTACTCTTCTTTAATTCACTTCACAAAAATCCTCTTCTGCACAAGTGAAATTGTATCAAATCGCTCAACAATCCTTTTTCTATTTGCACACTTCTAACATAGAACAACTCACTAAAAAATGAATTAACCGATCTCATATATATATATATATATCCATTATCAAAGATTTCAATCGCGCCATGTCGGCTTCAGCAAAATAAAAATATTTCCCAATAGTTAGCTCAATTCACATTTAATATTTGATGTGTACCCATCAAGGTCGACTAATGCTATGCTATGGCCCCAAATCAAAATGCTCAAACACATAAACAGTTAAAAAATTACTCCTTATACATCCACGACATGCTACATTCACTAAGTCAACCACCATGAGCTAACAAATAGAAAATCATCATGTCTGATCTCTAGACTTACACACTGATTAATGCGACATCACAAAACTTAACAATAAGATAAAATAGATACTTGAAAACCTTCCCCGAGATCCACAACTCAAAAAGATAATCCGGTGAAGCATACAGATCGACATATTAACCAGATACCTTGTTCTTCATTTTCTCTTCCAACAATACTTTGTTCTTTACTCTTCCTATTAGTATGAACAAATCCTAATCTACGAACTGGAATAATGACTTAGGTTGCCATCAATGACAACACTAGAAGCCATATGCCAATAGTTCTTTCACTCATATTTTCACCTAGCAATCTAATAAGAAAACAAGTGTTCACAGGAGTATTCAAGATCATTCAAGAGCATTCAAGAGCAGGATCTCAAGCATTTTAGAGCAATATTCAAGTATCAATCATTATTTCAAATATTTCATGCATCATGGTTTTTTAGAGCTAACAATTGTGGTGTAGGTTTTTTTTATTCAAGCAAGTGTTTCATTCAAGATCAACATCTTTCAAGCAATAATCACTTAGTTCTACATCCATTGCAACCATTACATACATGTTTGTAGCACCTTATTGCTAGAATTTGGTGAGTTGCAACATTATTATTTGTTCATTCATCATTCTCCATTCTTATTTGATTTCATTTCAAGGATTAATTTCCAAAATGGGTTTTGACCAAGGGAAACGCCTATCCACTAACCCCATAACATTTTTCCCTATCCTTTTCCTATGATTTGTAAGTCTAGGTTGTAGATTTACTAAGGAGCAAGATTATAGATGTACCGTAGAAAATTGTACTCTTGATGAAAGAGACAATTTCATGCTTAATTTGCACATATTTTGGCACCCTTGCATTAATTGATCTTTTAAACTTACCATTTATAGGCCTAGGACCCATTATTTTAGATCTTGAGGCTTATTCCACTCAAAAATCATATAATTCTTGACAAATAGCATTCAAATCATTCAAATCACAAAAACCCACCTCACAAACCTCAGGTGGGATCCATTTTCCATCTTGGGAAAATGAGTCACCTCTGGGGGGAGCCACTTACCAAGAGTGGCGAATGAGTCTCTTTTAGGACATTTTTCAAGTGTGAGTGGGAAATTCATAGACTTAATTCAAATTTTTAGTGGATGTTAGCTTTTTAAGTCCAAATAAAAGAAAATTAGGTATTAATTCCTATAAATATAAATTTTTAGGTCATTTTCAAGACATCTAAGCAATTTTTAGTAAACAAATTCAAGAGTCAAGTATTGAGAATCCTTCACAAGAAGATTCACAAGTCTATCTACAACAAAGTTGAGTCTTTGGAGCAGCATTCAAGGTTTTTTGTAAGTCTTCAAGATCACTTTTTGTCCAAGATCTTGCATTGTCTAGGGTTGATCATGAATGCCTATGGAGAATCATGAAGAATTCTAGGTTGGGGAGATGCAACTAGTCATCAAGCCAAGCCTAAGGGCTTGTTTTCTAAGTGATTTCATCTTCCATTATCTCTCTATTTTCAGCCTAAGGAAGGTTTACATGTCATTAAGATTCATTTAAAATGATGTAGGATCTCTTAGGGTGAAGTCTTAGATCATTCAATTTTCATTCATGCATCTTATTCTTGCATATTAGAATAGGGTTACATCTTGGTTCAGATTTCCTAGTCTTAAACACACTTAGGGCTAGGTTTTTTTTACATATTTCATTATCTCTTTCAAGGTTTAATTACCAAATTAGGAATTTGACCGAGGAGAATCCACCATTCGCAATCAAATTATATTCTATTTTTTAGGTGTTTTCACAGACTTGGATCTAGTATTCAACCTAGGAATGAACTGCAGGTGTTGGAGTACAAATGAGTGATTTCAGTTTTTAGAAAAGTACAAAAGGACTGGTTTGCCATTAGTGGAAAATGAGTCCCACTAGGTGTTTCCATTCGATCAATTTGTAGATTCTAGTACCCTTTTCCCTAAAACAATTTTCTGTGTAGAAACCCTAATTTGGGACTAATTCACCCATTTTGGCGAATGATTCCTAGTTGGTCAAAAAGTCAACATTTTTTAATTTCTAGAGTTACTTTCAATTATTCTAAGATTTCCAGGTGCACATCGTTTATTGTCACATTTTCTTGTTCTCTTTTGATTGCATTTTCAAAGCATTTGATAGGTCATTTAGGTATTTTTTCATTTCACACTATATTTTCAAACATCTTACATTTTCTTATTTTACATTTAGTAATTGGTCTCTTTTATCAATTTTTAGCCTTTAGGACAATTCCATGTGATATATTTCAATCTCCTATGCATTGGAATCTTAAGGGCTTATTCTTGAGTGAGCCATTAATATTTTTGGTACCTCTCTCTTTTTAGGTGCAAAACCCTAGAAGTGTAAGAGAGCCCCCACATTCCAAAAATCTTTGGTTCATTTTGGTGAACTTGCATTTAGAAACATTATAATTTTGATTTGGAGAACATTTACATCCTAGATTTAGCTTGCATTGCATTTTGCATTGTTTAATGTGCATTCTAGGGTTTCAAAATTTGCATTAGTGAAAATTTCATTCAACTTAAATTATTGCACTTAATCTCATTGAAAAATAGTGAAATTCTACATTTGCATTTGATATCTACATTGTACAACCTAGAACACATAAAAATCAACCAAAATAATTTTAAAAAGTTTACAAAATCCCCTATTGGGACTCATTCATCACATTGGGTGAATCAGTCCTACTGTACATTTTGCATCATTATTTTCAAAATCCAGTTTTTAGTTTTTAGGCTTATGTTTGTCTCAATTGCTTTTCTATTCCAGTTCAGTTATTAGAACTAGCATCATTTAATTTCATGGAAATCTTGGATAGTATTATACTTTTTCAAATTTCATTTTCAACTTTAGTTCCTAGTTCATTTAAAACAAATTCATTAGAAAACAAAAACAAAAAACAAAAAATAGAAACAATTCAAAAAATGCTTCAATTTAGAAAAAGTATATCATCCAAGCCTTTTAGTAGTGATGACTTGGATATGTTAGATGAATCCCTTTAGGATTTCCTCTCACTAAGATCATCCACTAAGACTTTTCATGAGAAATGAAAACCAACTAAAGATAACTTACCTATCAAACCTTTTAGTCATGATGACTTTGACATTGTAGATGAAGTCCTTAAAGGATTCAACTCACAAAGACTTTCCACTAAGATTTATTATGAGAAACCTAAAACAAAATACATCAATGTGAGTCAACCTCAACTCATCCTTTACCCACCTTTGCATAAGCCTCGACTTTCAAATAAACCCGAGTTTACCCTTTACCCACCTAAGCATGATTCCTTGTAGTAACCAGGTCAAAATACTATTTCTGACACATACAACACTCAAAACAATTCACAACCACAACAACAAATCCCAACATCCTTACCTTTCCCAATCCCATATTGCATAGTCCTCCTTGATTAACTTCACACAATAAGGAGTAGGATATTTTTGAGAAACTTAAGAATACTCCTACAAAGATATCCCTTTGGGACCTAATTCAAAATTCACCAAATTATCACACTGTAAATTAAGATTTTGGCTTCCAAGGTATTTCTTCTTCTAGGGTTTTTCACCTAAAAGGAGAAAGGTGGGCCAAAATGGGAAATTTCTCCATTCAAGATCAATGTAAGGATGGATGAAATATGCTTATATTCAATGTCTAAATGGAATAAAATGAAAAAGAAAGATGATTATTAATGCAAAATATAAAAATGCAAGTCATTTGAAAACACATTATGATATGCAAACATGTGATAAATGACCTAGAAATGCAAACAAAAATAGTTAGAAAGTTATGAAATATAATGTGTGCACTTGTAGGTTGAAAGAGGATGGAATGAAGTTCTGGAGTCTTGATAAAAGTGATGCAGAGGCCAATTGGGATACTTGTGCCAATCTGGGTGACTTAGTCCCAGATCTAGAAAAACTGCTTCAGAGTCTATTTTGGCCAAATGGGTATCCAAAACTATAGAAATCACTGAAAAGAATGTACAGTGGGACTAATTTTCCATTAGTGGTGGCTTAGTCCACTTTTTTATTTCAAAAAAATTGAAAGAGGAAATGGAAGCCCTTGGTCTGCACTTTGGTTCCTAATAGGTGTCCACTTCTTAAACTTTGATTTTTGGGCCTAAAAGTGTATTTTAATGGATATTTTGGCTTTTGATGAAAGGAGAGGTCTTCAACAAGTCTTCAACCTAATCTTCAATGGTTTTCAAACCCTCAATATACCTAAATCTACAAACACACAAAGAGAGAAGGAGAAAATATTGATTGTTAGGACATTGGGTGTTTGCCTTGGTCAAACCCCCTTTTAGTTCATTAAACAAAAATGAAGAAATGATGTAATGAAGCATGAAAAAATGGATCTAGTACCTTTCCATGATGATTTATCTTCATTTTGTACAATAAAATATGAAGAATTTTCCTTGAATGTCCTTGAAAGCTATCTTGATGACTTAGAATGCTAAAACCCTAGCTTGCTTAACTTGAAGACATGATGAATGATTACGAGTTGAGATGATAATGAATTAGGGTTTATAGAATTTTATTTATAGAAAATACACCTAATTTCCCCATTAATTTGATCCTCAAGGTCAACATGAAGGAAAAATAAACTTAAAATCCAAAATTTCCCACTCAAACCTTGAAAATAGCCCAAATGGGACTAAGTTGCCAAGTCAAGAAACTTAGTCCCACTTGGATGGGACTAAGTTGCCAAGATGGGTAACTTGGTCCCATAGGGGGTATTTTTCCAACTGGATTATCAGGGAGTGGAGAAATTAGGCTTCTAGGTTGTTCTAGTTAGGTCTTTAATCAAATTAAGCCTTGGGATGCACAATATGGGGACAAAGGGGCCTATTAATGACGATGTAAAGGTCAATTAGGGCTTGGGACACAAAATTCAATGTGAAAGTGTGATTAAATACACTTTACAACACTAAAATGAGGCCCACTTAGCCTAGAAAGGCACAACATCTAATGTGAATGTGTAATACATGTTACAACACTAGATTAACATTAAGTTTTATTCACAATCCTTCTAGATTAATGTGATAATGCCATTAAATACATTTTACAATATTGAATTAAGGGAAAATAGGTCCATGAGACTTAAATACTTGATGAAAGTATAGAAAAGTGTGAAAGTGATTCACAACACCTTTACAAGAAATTGTTAAATGTAATTTATTCATTTTTCAAGGGTCCAAGACCTAATTTGGATGTGTAAAATACCTCACAACACTAAATCAAGGCCTCATTAAGTCCAATTTGTCACCAATTATTACCAAATCAAGCAAGCAATAAGTGATACTTCATTTTTGTCCATAGTTAGCCCCTTCTTTAGTGAGAGGATGAACTAATTTCAAACTCATACTAAAGTAGACATTCAAGATGTGTCCAACTGTACCAATAGGGATGGTTTAGGATGACAAAGATGAAGGAATCAGTCAAGCCCCTAGGATCCAGGATCCTAAGTCTAACCAACATGAGTGCTAAAGGACACACATAAGTTGAATGATTTGCAGAAAGACAAGATACATGATCATAAAATGACAAGAAATAGAAGGAAGAGAAAAGAGAAAATGAAAAGGTGGATTGAGCTTCGACCATTTTTCCAACATGATGTGGATTAGATCTAGGTTGTTTTTCCAAAAATGCATACTCACTATGAGGTGATGAAACTCTTGGTTGAATGTCGAGTGAGAAGTCCTAAAAGGTGAGACACATAGGGCTGATATGTGCTCACACACATGCAGCTGGCTATGGGGAAAATTCATGCCTCATAATGGGCTTCCTTCTCTAACATAACAAAGTTATACCTCTTGATAACTTCAATAATGCACCACACTAAAAATGGTCTTCAAGCTCTATGAGGTAAGAAAAAATTTATATGCTTGACACTCATAGACATTGTAAATGGTGTAAGGAATGTTCAAAGGGATTTTTCTTAGTTCATGCATAGTCTCATCTTAGGGAACATTGTACCTACTATTTCCAAGAGAGAATGTGTCAAAGAATTATCATACTCTTGGAGGGAATCAAGCCCGATGACTCTGCCAAGAAAAGTATGCATCACAAGAAGAAAGAAATCACACAATGAAACATGATGAGTGTTAGTATATTCCCCCACTTTAAAATATTTTCTAACACCATCATTGTGAGAAATTGCTTTTAAGTAGAAAAGGACATGAGAGCTTACTCGGAAAGCCCTATGCCAAGTCATATGTTTCCTATAAGCTACATCATGAGAAAGGTAGTATGTCACATGTGAGACAACTTAAGGCATGTCATCCACATCCCAAGCTTACTCCTATAATTTTATGAAAGGTTAACAACTAGTCAAAAGAGGCAACAACAAGTGGCATATGTGGACAAGGCTACATAACCCTTTTCCCCCACTAAGTGTAGGAAAAGGGTGAGCCAAAATGATTAATGAAATGCATGCTAGAGTGAAAATTAGTATCAATTAGAAGGATTAGGTTCCCCCACATAAGGAAGAACACCAAACTCATTAAAATGTTGGATTTTACTACTCAAAGCCTTACATTCATTAGTGGAATGACCATTGAAATCTATGATATTAAAAAAATGAATTATTGTAATAAAATTTCTTTTGAGTTCTTGGATGAAGGGTGATCAAGTTATCTTGGAGAACTCTTGACAAGATATCCTCTTGATCAATGGGAGAAGAGGTTCATGTAGTTTGCAACAAAGATACCTCTTTCTTAGATGTACAAGATGTCATACCTACAAAATACTGTTTAGATTGTGAGACTTTTTTCTCTCCTTTATAGGAGGGTGTAAAATCTAAAGACTTCAATTCATTAGTGTTTTGTGAGATGTCATTGACATTAAGAGAAGGTGTATTTGTTTTCTTGATTTCTTGCAAAGGACTAATAAAGGCTACTAGTCTAGATCAATTCAGGATGCATTACAATTAAGGTGGGATTTGATGAATTGTTTGTGATAGTGTTGATATTGATTGAAGATTTGATTACTTCCACCAAGGGATAGTAACCAATACCATGAGTTGTTTGTTGTGTGATAAGATTTATAGGGTTGTGGGTACCTTGTTCATTAGCACCACACCCTTTTCCCCTATATCCAAGTTGTTTTATAAGCTCATATCCCCATCCATAAAACTTTTTCATTGTTTTTGGATTGGGCGGGTGTTCATTGTTGAGTTCATCAAAGTTTGTTGTGCAATTTGTTGGATTTTGTTCTAGAGTGCTTGAGGCAAATGTGTTCAAAGGGTCTTCTGAGTTGTGTGTTGACATGATTGATTTTTTGTGTTCCTTACTAGAATCTTTGTTTATGATTTTGTACTCACGCATGAATGTATGTTCAAAGTCTAAGGAACCCCAATCATATTTTAATAGCTTTGTGACTTTTTTAATGTGTTTTTCTTTGTCTTTTTGTTGTACATGTTCCAATTGTGTGTTTGGTTTTAATGTGTTTAATAGGTACTCTTTGTTTTTCTCAATTTGTGAGACATTATAAGGCTCATGATCAGCGTCGAGTGTGCACACTTTTTTGTTGTAGATGTATTTCATTTTTTGATGAAGATTGGAAGGCACACCATCGATTGTATGAATCCATGATCTACCTAGAAGACGGTCATATGAAAGAGCATGAGGCATAACCTAGATTTGTGTGTTCAATGTGACTTCTCTAGCTATAATAGGTAGAGTGATCACACCAAGTGGTTTCTTTTCTTCATTATCAAATCCTTTAATAGATAAAGAACTAGGTTGAATTTTTTATTTATCCACATGAAGCCTATCCAAGAGGTTTACACTACAAACATTAAGGGTTGAACCATTTTCAATAAGGGTTCATTTTATACCTATTGTATTGTATTGAGCAATGATCATGAAAGCTTCATTTTTCTTTTGCACTTCCAAAGAGGGGAGTTTGAATTGCTGGAAAACAGTGTCAACATTCAATCCTTTAATTATGGATGTTATGCCATTTGGTTGTGCATTAGAAAGATTAAGAATTTGTTGTAAGGACCTTTGAAGCATAGTGTGATAGTCAAGTGAATTTTGAAGTAAATCCCATAGGGATATCTTTGCAGGAGTTCTCTTAAGCTATTCAACAAGATCATACTCCCATAATCAAGGAGCACTAGGTAGTATAGAATTAGGCAAAGGTAAAGAGGTCAGGGCTGGTTATTATGGTTGTGGATTGTTTCTAGTGTTGTATGTATGAGCAATGATATTATGACTCGATTGTCATGACACATTATTTAGAGGTGAGTAAAGGATAAGTTAAGGTTTATTGCGAGTGTAAGGTTTGTGTGATGGGGGATAAAGGATGACTTCAGGTTGGTCTTAAGTTTGTTGTTTGTGTGAAGATGGGTAGATAATTAGAGGGTTCTTAGGATGTCCCATTGGGTATGTATGAGGTTCATTGATCGAAGGGGATCTAATGAACACTTGTGCATTCATAAGCTCACTGGTCTTGGTTTGATGTATCTCTAATAAAGGGAAATCTAAAATCACTTTTTATCACAATCTAAGGAAGGAACATGACTATTGTAGTCATTTTCTAACACCATGATATTCCCCCTAGGAGGAGAGTTTTTAGGAGAACTACAAATCAAATTTTCTTGAAATTCATGGATTGGTTCTTCTAAAATGACTTCATTACAAGTAAGGGAATGATCGATGGCTGAATTATCTTGCTCAATAAGGGTTTCCTTAGGTGAAAGGGGACAAGTAAGATTCTCATGACTCTCATTGGTTGTGTTTTCTAACATCAAAGCATCTTCCTTAAAACTAAGGGAGATACTAGGAGAAGAACAAGTAATGACATGATCATTTATGACTTCATTCCTTTGTTCCCTAATATCTTCCAAAATAGGAGAGGTAGGGGAAGCATCATAAAGAGGGTTATTATAGATCTTGAAAGTTTTCTTATCTAACACTAACATATCCTCATCACTATCACAAGAGGAGAAGATGTTAGGAGACGAACATAGGTAGATTTCAATAGTCTCTTGTTGTGGTGTGTTATCATCATGATTACTTATCATTATGTCCTCTTGTTTAACAATGTTTTGGCTAATAGGAGAGGTAAGAGGAGAGAAATAACTCGGATTTTCAACACTCTCATCAATTACTTCTTCTAGCACGATAATCTCTTCTTCATAGGTGGGAGAGATAAGATGAGAAGAAAAAATGTGATTTTTTAGGATTATCCAAGGTTTCTTTCACCAAACTAACCTCATCCACAAAAGGGAAACTAGGAGGGGGGTCAATGATGAAAAAAAAGAGAAGGGAAAGGACCTCATATTCATAAGCACATAAAAAAATAAATTACAACACGTGTAATAAGATCTAAAAATAGAAAATGAAATATGATAATTATAGATAATGTAAGGAAAACATGATGTAATGATTATTCTACTAATGTGAAATGTAACCATGCTATTAAAGAAAACATGTAAAAGAGGAATGCAATTTTTCATATTTTAAGGATGAAAATTGACTAATTATGATATGTAACAATATGAGAATGCGAACTTGAAATGTAAACCATGCATGGAATGAGCTAAATTAGGCTAGATCTAATGAAATGTATGTTACAAAAACTTTACCAACTAATGCAGATGGGTAAGGGAAGCAAACATAAGATTAAAAATAGGGTTTTTAGCTCTGTAAATGATAGTTTTAGGGTTTAACAAGGACTAAGTCACCCAAGGTGGTGAATTAGTCCCGGTAGGAATTTTTTTCAGAATTTCTAAATTTTTTTATGGATTTTTATGTTTTTTGTGCTATAAGAGGCAAAACTAAGATGAAAATCTAAAATTTCAAAAAAAATCAATGATTTAAGATGCAAAAATTCCACCTATATGTACTTTCACTAATGCAAAATTTGAAACTCTAGAATGCAAATTAATCAATGCAAACCCTAATGCAAAGTTAATGCAAGCTAATTCTAGGATGATGATGGACTCCAAAATAAAAAAATGTGATGTTCTAAGGTTAGGTTCACCAAAATGTATTTGAAGATTTTGGCTTCCAAGGGATTTCTAGCACTTCTATTGTTTTTCACCTAAAAGGTGAAAGGTGGACCAAAATGGGAATGTATACATTCTAGATCAATGTAAGGATGGATGCATATGCTTAGATACAATGTATAAATGCAATAAACTAAAAAATAAAGATGCTTATTAATGCAAAATATAAGGAATGCAAGTCGTTTGAAAACACACTATGATATGAAAACATGTGATAAATGACCTAGAAATGCAAACAAAACTAGTTAGAAAGTTATGAAACAAAATGTGTGCACTTGTAGGCTGAAAAAGGATGGAATGAAGGTCTAGAATCCTGATAAAACTGATGCAGAAGCCAACTAGGACACTTGTGCCAATCTGGGTGACTTAGTCCCAGATCTAGAAAAATTGCTCCAGAGTCAGTTTCGACCAAATGGGTATCCAAAATTGGAGAAATCACTGAAAGGAATGTAGAGTGGGATGAATTTTCCATTAGTGGTGACTTAGTCCACTTCTGTATTTTTGAAAATTCGAAAGCAAAAATGGAATCCCTCATTTTTCACTTTGGTTTCTAATATGTGTCTACTTTTGAAACTCTAATATTCAGGCCTAAAAGTGACTTTTAATGGATATTTTGGCTTTAAAAGAAAGGAGAGGTCTTGAATAATTTTTCAACCTAATCTTCAATTATTTTCAAACCCTAAATATAGCTAAATCTACAAACACACAAAGAGAGAAGGAGAAAATATTGATTGTTAGGACATGGGGGTTTTCCTTGGTCAAACCCCTTTTTAGATAATTAAACCAAGACAAAGAAATGATGTAATGAAGCATGAAAAAATAGAGTTATTACCTTTCCATGATGATTGATCTTGATTTTCTATAGCAAAAGATGAAGAATCAACCATTGAATGTCCTTGAAAGTTATCTTGATGACTTAGAATGCTAAAACCCTAGCTTTCTTGACTTGAAGACATGGTAAATGATGAATTACTGATGATGACATGAGATGATAATGGTTTAGAGGCTTTTGCTTATAGGAAATCCACCTAATTTTTTTGTTAATTTGATCCCTAAGGCTGACATGAGGGAAAATGAGACTTTAAATCAAAAAGCTCTCGCTCAAACCTTGAAACAAATAGGACTAAGTCACCAATCTAGGAAACTTAGTCCCACCTAGATAGATTAAGTCACCCAGATGGGTGACTTGGTCTCACAAGGGTATTTTTCCAACTGGATTTTCTGGGAGTGGATAAATCAAGCTTCTAGGTTGTTCTAGTAAGGTATTTAATGCTCTTAAGCCCTTAGATGCACAATATGGTGCCATAGGGGTCTATTGATGATGATGTAAAGGTCAATTAGGGATTGGGACACAAAATTCAATGTGAAAGTGTGATTAAATACACTTTACAACACTAAAATGACGTCCTCTAAGCCTAGAAAGGCACAACATCTAACGTGAATGTGTAAGAAACATTACAACACTAGATTAACATTAAGTTTAATTTACAATCCATCTAGATTAATGTGATAATGCCATTAAATACATTTACAATATTTAATTAAGGGGAAATAGATCGATGAGACTTGAATACTTGATGAAAGTCTAGAAAAGTGTGAAAGTGATTCACAACACTTTACAACACCTTTACAAGACATCATTAGATGAAATTTATTTAATTTGCAAGGATCCAATAGGGTATGCATAGGATCATCATGGAAAAAAAAAGCCCTTAAGTGGCAAAAAAATAAGAAAAATTAGAGTTAGACAACTTGACGTAAAACTTTGAATAAGTTATCTATATTATTTCAAAAATATGTAAGAATAGAATTTGTAGCAAATTGAATGTAGTTTCTAAACTACTAGATTAAGTATTTTAAGTAAAAAATTTAAATATTGTGGTTCATGATGGAAAGCAAAGGTATGGGGCCTCTTTCATTAAATTTAAATTTCTTCTTTCCTGGGCAATAACGTGAAAAGTGAAATTGTGTTATTTTCATTGAAATAAAAATGTTGGTAATGTGCACGAGGGAATTTTTTCAAGTGAATTTAATATTCAATTTGTGGTGAAATATTATATTTTGGAAAATAAAAGGAGGTCATAGTTTAAAATATTAAAGTTATGAAACTTTAATATCTGTAGAAAATAATGTGTAGCAAATAAAAAAATAGGAAAAAGGTGTTTTTACAAGCATGAAGAGTTATTTTTCCAACAACAGGTGAATGGAGTGAAATTTCATCACATGGGATAATTTTTGGTTGCTCAAAAAATTGGACAATGGACAATTGAGAGGAAAAGTTTGTTATAGAGAGAGGAGAGAAGCTTTGCAAATTGTTGATCAATGAGAGATAATTTTCTAGATGTCATCAACAGATTAGTTTTAGGGCTACTTGTATTTTCTATTTCTTCTCTTCTTCTCTTAATTGTAAAGGGTTCTGAGGTTGAGTTTTGAGTTCTGAATTCTTGTATGGGGCTAGGTAGATAGAAAATGTCAAATTCTGAGTCATAATTTGAGTATGTAAGCTGTAATTTCTGATTTTGTGAGAAAATACAACTATTTTGTGCAAATAAATCATGAATTTCTTCAAAGTGTTTGCACATTCATGAATAATTCAAATTGTCTCCATACTTGTATAGTTAAATCATATGAATTCAATAATACCAAGTATCTTTGAGTTTTTCATCTCAAATTTCATGAGATTGTGTTATTTGTTTATGGGTCTATTTCAAAGAAATGGTTAAATACTTTGAATAGATAATACTGATTTCAAGTGTGTAGGTTGGATTTGATAAGGAGAATTTGATTGATAACATGAGAGGATCTATTAATGTAAGACATTAATAGTTGATGCAAAGCATTAACAATTAAGATCTACTGGTTGAAGTCTATTTTGCTAATGGATTCATTTTATGTGTTTGACTCCATGGCCCAAAATTAGGCACTGATTTATCTTGCAACTTAGTGCATCTCAAAAATATTTTTTAAATTCAAAAATATTTTAAATTCCAAGTTGTGGTTTTGTGTTTTCCTGCCTCCCAATTGCTAAGTGAATGTTGATTTACCAATATCTTAGCCAAATTTGAGGTTACTAATGCTTTCCTTAGTGTATTTTAATTGGGAGTTATTTTCTATAAAAAGAAATGTTTGTGTAAGAATGAATTAAGTGTTTGAGGCATTCTATAGGTTGACTCACCTTGGTCCTACAGAGCCAGAAGTGTAGAAGATCTCATTCTTTTATTAAATCTTGTCAGTTGGCCAAATCCCCTTTTGAGTTTGAGTATAAAACATTGGCTAAGTCTTTAGGATTCAATTGATCTAATTTGATTTCGAGCACCAACATGACCTAAGACAATTAAATCCATCTTGGTGGGATGACAATGTACTATGTGATTACCACTGAGAAAAAGGGCCTGAAACTACTTCCTATAGAAAATTAAGAAGTCTTATATAGGATCTCATTGAAAATTGAACCATTGAACTAGATGCTCAACAATTTGCTTCAAACTCAAACCATACAATTCATAAAAAACACTACAATATCATGGTTTAGGAAACCCCTACACGTCGGGTCCAAAGAATAATAATTGACCCAATTACACTTGCACCACCTTTGATTATTCTGGTGGACCCATTATTAATCACCTCTAAGCTACCAATGAACATTTCAATAATATTACCATCAAGAAAATGCTTGAGTGCAATGTCACCACCCATGGAGGTAAAGTCACAATAGCCAATCCTCCTACTAGAAAACCAAAAATCACAATACCTGGTCCATCTTCCAAACATTCATAACCCAAGGGACAATCTAACCTGATTGAACAATTGGGAAAAATGCATGTTCAGTTCTCAATACTCAAGCTACTACACATCTCTCCTACATACAAAGCAATACTTGACCAAAATTTATAGGAATCTTCTATCCCTAATGACATTGATTCCAACCAATTCAAAGCTATGGTGGGAAATTTGACCACTCCCCATCACATTACCTTTTCTGATCACACTATTCAACACCTAAACCATCTCACAATGACACACTGCATATCAAATTCTTCATCCATAAACATAAGATTAGATGATTCTTAGTAGATGGTAGAGTAGGGTTGAATATCTATTCTCTAAAATCAGTTAAAGCACTATGCTTCTCTTATTCTTTTGTAAAAACTACCAAGAGCATGTTATGAAGGCTTACGATGATGAGGAATGCTCCTCCAGAGGCATTATCACACTTCATGTTCGTGTGGGGTCGATCATTGTAGATACATGTCAAGTCTTGGATCTTGAGCTACCATACAACATCTTACTTGGATGACCTTGGATCCATGCCTTAAAAGCTATCCCATCCACTTACCACCAATTCTTGAAGTTTCCTTTTGACGGCACTGAAATTACCATACATGGAGATCTCGATCCATTTCAGTATTTTACCAATTTGAGGGGTATTTCAGAACATCAAGTACAAATTAACCGAGAAGCTTTGACATCCTCTTCTTCCAAATACATCAATCCATCCACATCCACTCCTTCATATTTAATCACACCATCTCCCTCCATCCCTAAGGTTGATCCTAATATCAAGATCTAGGACCAAGGTTGTGGAGAATACAAATTGAACACGACCTATTGTATCACTAAAATACCCAAGTCTCCAAAAGGTAATGGTAAGCATTGTTTTAGAATGGATCCCAAAGATATTTTTAAGGTTCCTTTGATAATTACTTTCACAAAATTTGGTGAACTAAACAAATAAGACATTGAAGACATATCAACTTGGATTTACAAAGACCTAGAAGACCCATCCCCATTACCAGTATAGAAATATGGAAAAGGCTATGACATAATGAAGGAAAAAGGTTGTGATGGAACTAGTGGCCTTGGAAAAGACAAGAGTGGAAGGAGAGAACCTATAATGCCTTCTAGAAGACCAAAGTATCTTGGGTTAGGGTTTGGCCTAGCTGAAACTAGTGATCAACATACCAATGTACTTTTAGGTGAGAACATGATTTTTTTTTAAAGTGTCAAGACTATTGAAGATTACCTTACTGAAACTAACTCACATGAGTGGGAATTTGGTTCCCAAAGATCCCTGAGTGACTGTTGCCTTAACAAAATGTTTTTGGAACTTGGTGAACTTTATTTTCATGAATGATTCAGACAGATGTTTAAATTTGACCTTCCAAAAGACCCTCCTAAAGTCCCATTGAAAGGAGAAGAATGGGTAGGATTCTTTTGGCCTCACAATGATGATAAACCTACACTATCATCTGACCATATTGATCATCATTCTGACATGCTTGTCTGACCATCTAACCCTAATGACCATCATTCAGACTCATTTGACTCGCCACATGACACTATTGATTGTGATTCCAATCCATTTGTCCCCTGTTTTGCTAATGAGTCTGACTTGTCTGAATCAAATGAAGAAGAATACTGGATAGAATCTAAATGGGAGTTGGAGGATGACAATTTCATCTTTACCCTTTCCAAATTATTCTACATGCTTTATGCATTGTCCCGGCTATTTACCAATACTGATGATGGTATCTCCCTAGTCTACCCACAACTCATTGACTAGGATCAACAAGGCCCACCTACCATTGACATTTTTCAAAATGACAAAGCTATTGTATAATTCATGGGACTTCATGAGGGAATACCGATTGGGGATCATAAGGCTAGATTCACCATAGATCTAGATTGTGAAGCATACTTTGGGGAGACTGTACAATCCTCTCATTGGAAAATAATAAAATTAAAATGAAACAAAAAAAGACATGTCTTTAGGTGAAAACCACAAGGGACCTTCTAACGATACAAAACTAAAAAAAAAAGGACATATCCAAAGGTGAAAACCTCTCTGAGGCACCCAAGGATGAAGGATTGCACTTTCTCCCTATTACATAGGATAAATTGACAATGCTCATTGAGGACATGATGGAAGTTAATATAGCCACAACAGAAGATCCCAAAATTGTTCTCTTTATACCATCTTTGATAGAAGAAGAGAAACCTAAATTTCAAAAATTCTTCTCAAAATGTAAGATTAACTTCACATGGTCCTATGTCGATATGTCTGGGTTGGATCCAGCATCAATCTTGCACCACCTATCCTTGCTTCCAGATGGTAAACCAGTCAAATAGAAATTGTGAAAGATGCATCCACAAATCATCTTATTAGTTGAAGTTGAGCTCATGAAGTTGTTAGATGTAGAATTCCTAAGGTCAATAGAACATGCTGAATGGATTTCAAATCTTGTACTTGTCACTTATTTGAATGGTCAAATACGCATCTGTATAGACTTTCAAGATCTAAAAAAGGCATGCTCAAAGGATTACTTTCCACTTCCAAACATAGACATCATTTTGGTTCTTACATTAGGATATGAGATGTCCCTTATGGATGGTTTCTCGAATAGCCCTAGAAGATCAACAAAAAACAACATACACTTGTCCTTAGGGTGCATACTATTGTGTCATTCCTTTTGGCCTAAAGAATGCATGTGCCACATATCAATGATCCATGACAACAATCTTTCATGACCTCATGCACAATTTAATAGGAGACTATATAGATGACCTCTTGGAAAATTCTTTAAAATGTAGCAATCATCATAATGTGCTAGAAAAAAATTTCAAAAGGCTTGAAGAATACACGGTCCATTTGAATACTAAGAAGTGTGTGTTTGGTGTGACTTCAGAAAAACTTTTGGGGTACATAGTTTCTCACCGATGCATTGAAGTGGACCCTCCTAAGATTAAAGCAATATTAAACATTCCTCCACCAAAAAGAATTAGTGAATTAAGTAAATTAAGTAAATCACAATGAAAATTATAGTCTATCTAATGCTTCATCGCACAAATAGCATACAAGTACCAACCATTTCAATACCGCTTGTGCAAAGGCATCCCCTTTGTGTGGACTGATAAATGTCAAGCAACCTTACAATAGATCAAAGATTATCTATTTACACTACCTATCCTAATGCGACCAATTAAAGAAAAACCTTTGATCATGTATATTTCTACAACCACTTCAGCATTTGGGGCATTACTTGCACAAAATGATCATAATGAAAAGGAATGAGCTATATACTACATTAGTCACACATTTTTCGGATATGATTTCAAAGTTACACACCCATCAAACATGCTTGTCTTGTAGTGGTCTTCGCCACTCAGAAGTTAATACTTTACATACTGAATCAAAAGACACAACTAGTAGCAAGCCTTGATCAATTGAAGTATCTCCTAAGTCAAGCAATATTGACAAGTTGATTAGAAAAATGGGTTATGATATTGAGTAAATATGGCATGCAGTACGTGGACCACAAAGCTATAAAAGGACAAGTAATAGCTGATCAATTTGCAGATGCACCTATACAAGGAGATCACCCTTTGGTAGTTGATTTCCTTGATGAGTCTACATTTTTTACGAAGCCTAAATCACCTTTGAAGCTTTACTTTGATGGGTCTCATACTGGTCATGGTTAAGGAGTAGGTATACTATTTATTATACCACAAGGGGACTCCATTCCTAAGTCATTCTAAATCAATTTTCCATGTACAAACAATGTTGCAAAATATGAGGCACTTGTCATAGGACTCTGAATGGCTATCAAATGGAAAATTAAAACACTCCTAGTCTATGGAAATTATTAGTTGGTCATCAACCAAATTAATGATGAATATGACACAAAGGATGAAAATTTAATGCCCTACAAATGCATGGTTGATAGCTTTCAATCATATTTTCACATACTTTCTTTTGAACAGATTCCCATGGCATAAAACAAGGCAGCAAATATAATGGCTACAATTGGATCTCTCCTAGACATTCCTAGCAATGTGCCTCAATTTGAGTTCTTGGTGGAGCAGCTATTGGTTCCTGCTTATGACATTCTTGAGTCAAAAATGGTTTGTGAGCTTGTTTGTTCCAACTCACCATGGTATCAAGATGTATATGACTACCTTAAGTCCTAGACCCTTCCCTTGAACCTTTCCAACAACCAACAAAAATTCTTTATCCCCAAAGTTGCCCAATACACCATCATCAGTGACACCTTATACCACTACAACTTTGACAATACCCTTTTTCGATGTCTTGACATTGACGAAGCATAAACAATCTTACATGAGGTACATGAGGGTATATGCAGATCTCATTCGAGTGGCCCAATCTTACCTAATAAGATCATGAGACTTGGGTATTATAGGCCAACTATGGAGAAAAATGCACTTGATTTTGTCATAACGTGTGATCAATTCCAGATACATAGTGATTTGATTCATGCAACAACAAAATAAATTTGACCAATCACTTCTCCTTGGCCCTTCGCACAATGAGGACTTGACCTCATGGGAAAAATTCATCCTACCTCATTGAATGGCCATAAATTCATTATCACCACCACTGAGTATTTCACCAAGTTGATCGAAGCCATACCCCTTACATACATAACCGACAAGTAGATTTCTAAATTCATCCTCAACTACATCATCTTCTAGTATGGTTTTCCACAGTCCATCATCACAGACAATGGTCATCCCTAAAAAATAAAAACATCCATGAGATTTTTGAACACTTCCACATCCAACATTACTTCTCCATGCCTTACTACCTACAAGGAAATGGTCAAGCTAAGGTGTCTAATAAAATAATTATCAAAATTCTTAAGAATACTACCAATGATGCTAGTCGTGAATGGCATTTACAATGTAGGCCTACTTTGTTGACTTATTGCACAAGCATCTACACATCTACAAGGGTCACTCCATTTTCCTTGGTTTTTGGAGCTAAAGCTATCATATCCATCGAGGTTGAAATCCCATCTTTAAGAGTCTCCATGAAGCGTCTGATTAATGACAAAAAGTATAGACATATTGATGGGTGTTTTAGCACTTTCTCAACATAGGAAATGCATAGGTGCACTATCTCTCTTGAATGGAAATCTCCAGCAACAATTTTCTAAAAATTACCCAAAGGTCTCTCAAGTGTAAAGTCATGAATTGCTTGGAATATCTCAATTGTTTTAATGTAATCTTGCTAGTAATCACAAGGTAGACTTATGTGAGTTAAGTTGGAGTATTATTGGTTCTTCTAATGGAGTTCTTAAGATGGGAAGGTTGGTATATAATTGTTGTTGGTTCAAAAAGTAGTCTAGAACTCTTATTTTAGCTTCATATTTGGATTTAAAATGTGCAATGAACCTTCTTCAAAGTCACTTCTTAAAAAAAGAGAAAAAAGGGAAGGGGAAGGGGAAGGGAGAAGTTCCTAGATCTAAAACTAGAAATGAACAATGATAATGGAGGACCCTACTAGGGATATCCTTCCCAAAACTAAGTTCCACTTAACTAGATTGCTTCACAGTCTCATGAAATTAGTGCAAGCTTCTAAGGACTACATATATTCAACCATTCATTCACCATAAACATGAATAAAAGATATAAATTTAGTGCAAATTTCAATTTATTTCTAGACTAACTTTACATAGCTATTTACCATCAATAAACAAATAAAATTATGGACAAGAAAGGTTTCCAACACACAACAAAATTCTTCAGTATCAATGCACAACATAAAGAACAACAAAGTTAATCTACTCAAATTTACTAAGAGAAGAAGAATCATGCAACATGCAAAGGAACTCAAGAATCCACCAAAGTCAATGAATTTCTATTAAAATTCTAGTAGAATGTCATTACAACAACTCAACTCCCTCTTGAAAGTGAGAGAAGACCCCTTATTTATAGTGTCCAAAAAGAAAAATGAATGGCCAAGATTTAATCTCATTAGGTGGCTAAGATTCCCTAAAAACTAGGGTTTCACCTACCCCCAAATATATTACAATTTAAAATTACATCCTTGTCATTTAGCCTATTTTTTCCTCTAGTGAGTAGCACTGTATCTTTTTTTTCATCTAGCTAATTTCCTTTGTTGCAGCTACTTGGTGAGGAACTCATCATCGATCATAGGATTTCCTTCACTTTTCTTGATGGTGGCATATTTCACAATCTTTTTAATCAATTCCTCAAGCTTGTTCCACTCCAGTATATCTGACTGGATCACTTAGAAATTTAATTTTCTTGATTTGCTTGTAATCTCATCCTAGTCTTTGTCACATTTTTGTGTGCTCTTTACTACTTGCTCGGATTGAGTGAAGGCACATGTAGAAAATAGTATAAAATTAGGAATAAGTGCATCCATGGTCCCATTTTCCATTTTCTTGTGGAAGTATGGCTTCAATTTCTTTGGGTTCGGGTCACTGGCAAGCACATCAACATCTATCATCAATCTCATATATTCTCCATAGTCTATCCTAATTTCTTTGATGCAATCAAGATCAAGCTCCACTTCGTGAAGTACTCACTTCAACACTTATTTTATGTGACCTAGGATCAAATTCCATGTCTCTATGAGCCAATGGTCACCCTCCAGTAAGGAAATTTCCTTCTGTCAGGATTTATTAGGTATCTTGAGAATAGCCTCAAGTTTGGGATACATAATCTTGTATAGCTCAGGGAAGTTAGTGCATAACTTTTTTATTCCCTCGAGTATCTTTTTGACCTCTAGGAACTTTTTGGTTGTCCTAACAACATGACCTATTCCCATGTTTCCATTATAGAGGACTTGTCAGAGCCAATCCTATGCGTTCTTCATCCAATTCTTTCTTTTCTCTAAATGGTCAATGAGGTCCTTGGATAGTAGTAGAGGTAGCACTAGCGATGTCATGTCAGGGAGGTCTTCAACTAATGACCACTATTGAATGTAAGCTGTCAGATATGCCACTTGTTCTTTTAACTCCTCCTTGGAAGTCTTATCCTTATGCATCTAGTACACAATAGTGGTGATGGATCCTTGGAGGTGATCAATTTTTTGCTCCCTTGTGGTTGTTCCTAGATCAAGGGTAGAAATATTATAACTTACCCCTTCTTCTCCCACAATTGGAGTGGATATTTGTACACTTCTGGATCCTAATGCATCCATTGTCATATGATATCTAACCTATGGCCTCTTTTCCTTCTTTGTGCTTATTTGGGATCGACCCAAGATGGCCTCCAACATTTCCTTTGGCTCTCTCGGGGGTGGGGTTTTCTTCGCCAATTATTTCTCAAGCCATTCAACCATATGAGATTCTCCTTTTGGTGATTCACAATCACCTTCTTCTTCTCAGGTGTGTTGGATTTCAATTTCTTTGTTTCCTAGAGCCTCTTCTTCCATATTTTCACCTTCTTCCTCATTAGAATACTGGATGAATACAATTTCCTTTCCTAGGGACTTAGCAGCTACACATTCCTTGGAGTTGTCCTCCCCTTTAGTGGTTTTCTCTTTTTCTTCTTGGTCATTCCCGTGTTCTTCATGATGTCCCATTTCTGGGCTCTTTTGGGCTTTAGTCTCTTCCTTGGGTTTATCTTCTTCTTTCTTTTCCTCTTCTTCATGGTGAGGAAACACCTCTTCATCATGCTTGAGGCCCTCTTCTTAGTCTTCTGATAAAGGTATCTCCTTATCATACTCAGGACTCTTATTTTGTTCCCTAGTTGGTGGCTTAGTGTCTTTCTCCATTTCCTCTTATGTGTTCTTCTCTTCATCAGAGGGTTGTCTCTCTATTTCTTCTGCAACATTCTTGAGTTGTTGACCCAACTCCTCCTTGAGCTCTAGACCAAAGGTTTCCACAATATATTTGGTACACGGCTCTTCAATGTCTTCCTCAAATGACTGTGTCTCTCCCTCCCCTCCCTCACACACTACTTTATCAATTACTAGGTGTTGTTACTCAAGGTGCTCATGGAAGTCATCAGCCTCTTCTTCCATTTCTTTTGTTGCTACTCTCTCTTGCCACTCCAACTCTTTTGATATTTTCATTGTTGCTTTCATTTCTAGTGGCTTAGTTGGAGGAGGAGGAGTGGGGAGATTTGCAACAAACTGTGCCAAGGCAGCTTGTATGCTTAGGTTCATTAATACCCTAGATAGATCCTTTGGGATATTCTATATGTGGCGAGTGAAGGCCTCTAGTTGTGATAAAGTGGGAATTGAAATTTTTGATGTAGCCAGTGGAAGAGATGTTGATGGAGACATGGAGGATGAGGGGAGTGAAGAGGTAGTTGTAGAGGAGGAGTCTATAACCATGACTTATGTAGTGGGAGGGGTGGAAGCAAGTTGGACTGAGATAAACATTGTGGGTGGAGAAGTAGAAACCACTGCTTGAGAAGTAGGCAACAAGGTAGCATTGGTAGTGATGTTAGTAGTAGCAGTGACTGCGAGAGTAGAGGCAATAGGTAGGGACTTTGGTTGTTCAACCTATAGTTCTTCTCCTTCATGGAGAGGGTCCTCTTGGATGGTGGATCACCCTCCAAGGATTTTCTTGAGTACACCCCAGGTTTAGGCTACCTTTCAACTATTTCTTTTCTCTTTCATAACCTGGTAGTGGGATGAGATTTTTAAGTTTTTCTAGATGGGGCAGCATATGTCCCACTGTCAGTCTCACTTCCCAATTCATCTTCAAGTTCACCAAATGTTAGGGTGACTCCTTATAGCTTCAATTGAGTGATATACCTATTGATCCATTATTTTTTTCTTAACTCGATTAGCTTCATCAGAATATTGAGGTAATTGGCCTCTTCTTTAGTCCAATCAATTAATGGAAGTGGGAGATTAGCAACTACACCATATCAAGGATCAATCACTGTATTTTCATCCTCCATTATTTGGTCTGGAATAGGGAACAAGTTGACCCTCTTTGTAAATTATGCTATCATGTGCATGTAGTGCCTCATTCAAATTTCTTTGGCATCCTTGCAGTTGGCCCAAAATTCCTCAATATAATGTGTTAGAAACCATGATCTAAAATGAAAACCAAAAAATCACCTTCCATAGAAGAGAAAAAAAAAAGGCAGAGATTTCATAAAGATGTGCAAATTGATATATTTGAAGTACTAATAAGTAAAAGAGATAATTTGTTTTATAAAAGAAAAGATGCATAAACCTAATCTTATCTTGAGAAAAAAGATAGCTCAGTAGATAAGGATAAAACCTATAACCTAAGAATTAAATATTACCTAAGTAAAGTTATGCAAGTGTAATTAAATATTAATTACACCAACACCCCCCATAAGTGCAACTTAGGGAGAAATGGATTATTATGAAAATGATGTGAGATGAGCCCCAACAACAAAGGCCTGATCAAGTACCCATGTAAAAATGCAAAGAGAGAGAAAAATCAGTGGGAAAAAACCCCACTCAGTGAGATGAACTATTGTGAAGAATCGCTGGAAGAACTCTGAAGAAGCAACACTAGAACCCCAAATCTGACAAGCAAGGAAATATACTTCTATTTTCAAAATACCATATTGGAATCACAAATTCAACAACAAACCTGATGCAAAGGAACACTAGAAACTCACATACTGGATCAACCCTGGAATCTATAAGCAATAGTAAATGAAAGAATGAATGAAGCCCATAATGATGACAAAATATAGAAGTTGTGTCTCTCGAAGCCAATGTCAAATTGAAACTAAAAATTTCCATAAGATGAGTACCATCAAGATTCTAGAACATTAACCATAAAAACATGGCCTTCAAACTGAGAAAGATTTGAACCAATGCAGATCAAGAACCATAAACTCCTAATGTGAAGTGTGAACTGAAGCAAACCAATGATGTGTCTAGCTAAGCAAGAAAGAAGCTAAAGGAGACAATAGGAAACTAGAAAAACTCATGCGAGTTGTCACCAATATGAAGAATGGATGCAACAACCCCCCTTAATGGAAATTTATATCAATTCATTATTAAAATACCCAATGAATGCAAAAGGAGAGAATGCAAAACTACAGAAACATAAGTAAAAATGCAAACCTAGTACAAAAAAAAAATGAATTCATGCATAAAATAAGGTACACATCTGTAAATGACCTCAGATTTGCATAGAGGTTGAAACAAGCCTTCCAACATTGTGAAAATCGTGAAAAATGGATAAGCGAG
Organism: Sequoia sempervirens; assembly: GCA_007258455.2. Taxonomy (NCBI): domain Eukaryota; kingdom Viridiplantae; phylum Streptophyta; class Pinopsida; order Cupressales; family Cupressaceae; genus Sequoia; species Sequoia sempervirens. Next base: position 67,914,449 of record VDFB02000017.1, read on the forward strand.
TCAAAAGATATGTCTCCCAAAGTGAAAACAACAACATCTAACTTCTGAGGCTGAAAAATACTTAAAAAAGAAAAAAAATCATACCTACACCATTGCGGAGAGCTCGGAACCAATCTTCTGATGATATCTCGTTTGCAAAAAAATGACATCGTATGCAAAATTTATGGCTGATTCTATGAAAGTGCTCAAAACTACCCAATAAGGTCTCCAATAAGCCCTTAGGGGAAAAAAGGTTTGGCCAGAAGCTGGGCGGGGCCTGGTGCGTGGGATTTGGTCACCCAAATGACCCTAACCTATGCTTTTGGGGGCTGAAGGCAATGGATCAGTAGATCAGCAGAGGAGTGGGTGGCGCGGCCTATAGCGGTGGCCAGATGGCTATGCGGTGGTGGCACGGGGGTGGCGCGGTCGGTTTTATACAGGCCGTGCAAACTTAGATCCAAAAAATTTATTTTTTAATATTTTTTTTGAATTTTTCTCTATTTTTGAGCCTCAAAAACTGTACCTTGGGGCCGTATAGCCCTCGGGCAACAAATTTTTTCCTCTTCGGACAACTGTGTCCAAATCAGACAAATTTTATATGAAAATAGGGGTTTTTGGGTGTTGTGAATCCAACGGCGAGGTCCGTTTGGGTCCAAAGTGCTCCAAAAACTAGGCGACCCCTAGATCTATTAGAAAAATCACCAAGTTTGAAACCCTCGTAGATCTGGCAAACAGTGACCAAAATGAATGAAATAAAAGCCATTTCTGACTTTTTCCAGTGCTCTGAATCCAACAGAATACCCCAATCTGATCCAAGACACTACATAAAGATGCTCAAGGAATGAAACCCTCGAGAGACCCTGAAGGAGCTCTGTAATGTATTCCTCTGAAAAAGATAAGAAGGGGCTGGAAATCGAGGCTCTAATACCATGTTAGAAACCAAGATCTAAAATGCAAACCAAAAAATCACCTTCCACAGAAGAGAAAAACAAAAAATTAGAGATTGCATAAAATGTGCAAATTGATATATTTGAAGTACTAGTAATTACAAGAGATAATTTTCTTTATAAAAGAAAAGATGCATAAACCTAATCTTATCTTGAGCAAAAAGATAGCTCAGTAAGATAAGGATAAAACCTATAACCTAGGAATTAAATATTACCTAAGTAAAGTTATACAAGTGTAATTAAATATTAATTACACCAACATAATGCACATGGGTGTGCTCAAGCCTAACCATCTTTCTGAGCTTGTCGTAGGGGTCCATTCATGACTGGGCAATGTGGAGCTCTAGGTCATATTCCATGGTTTCTTTATCTGAATGGTCTGGACACTAGGATGTGTGGAGCTCTTACATCCCTTAGCCAAAGGAGAGAGGATAGGGAATCCCCACCTTATGCTTGCTACTTAAGAGGGCATGTGCACACTGTAGCTATCGAGTGAGCTCTAGCAATATTATCTGATCATTTTGATACTGGGGTAGCTTGTATGGTTTCCCTAAGAAATCTTTAGCTAGAATATACGTAAACTTTGGAAATTGTATGAACAAGAAGTCAAATTGGTGGAGGAAAGCATTAGTGCTATATGAGATGCTTCTTTTGAAGTCACCCCCAAGGAGTTTGATAACATGGCCTATCAAGGCGTCATTGACTCTGCAGTAGTCTTTCCTGAAATTCCTATATTGAAGTAGAGAGTACTTGTTATAGACCTTTAATTCCATTCCTAGAGCCTCATCAGGATCCCAAAACAAGCCTTTATATTGCATCAATTTAGCCAGTAAATAGACCAAGTAAGACGTCGTATAGAAGCGCAAGGTCTTTTTCACAGCCAAATTGCTTGTGCAAGCAATTACTAATTATTCCTGCCTAGTATAATTTTGTTTTTCCTTGAAGGATCTCTTCCATGAAGTATAGCATCAACTCCTAGAACTAGGTATCATTTGGAAGGCCCATAACTCTACTCAATAGGGTTACCAAGTCATGGTAATCCTCATAGAAGTCACTACAGAAGAGCTCTTGGGCTACTTTAGCTGCACTTCCCCTCTTTTCTTTTAACCATTAATTATTAGTGATATTTTTTCACTTGAGGGGGTCTACATCCCACATCTCCTTGGAAAATTCTTTGGATGCTTCCTCCATCTCTCTGAATGTATGGATAAAAAAGGCCTTCCCTATTGATTTAGGAGATAGATCAGCCAATACATTCTCGTCTTGGTTCACAATTCCTCTAGAATCTTCTTGATACCCCTCTCTACAGGCCACCATGAGCTCAGTAGCAATAAGAGGAGGTGGGAAACTAGTAGCCTTGGCCAACCCATTGCTCCTAATCTTCCTAGAATTTTTTGTCATGGGATTGATCCAAACCCTTTGCTTGAATTCATCAATATATATGTGTCCAATATTTGTATCTGAGATCTCCTTCCAATTTTTGGTGAACTTGGAGTTGAGGGTTCCTCTTGGAACTTGTACTTCAGTTGATCTTTATCCTCTTTGACCTAGGGTGCTTTGGTTGACTTATTTCCCTTGTCTTTCTCCATGACTGCCTCTGAAGATCCTGCACCTAGTTCTATATATCATGCAAGCGAGAGAGTAGAGCATATTTTCAAGTATAAAACAATGGGAAAGTTAGCCAAAATACTACAAAACAATGTTACATTAGATAACTCATCAGTTGAGAATCCTAACACCTACTCCAGATTGACATTAATCTTTCATAGGAGGCAGTTAAAACAATTTGGGCCTAGGGGTGTCGACTTCCCCGGGCTGGTGGTTTTTCTGAAGTAGTTGCACAAGGGATGAAAAATAGGGAAAAATGGCCCACATGTCTTCACCCGTCTTAGGATTTGATCATTGTGTGGGGTCCACTAAGGGGGAAGAACCATTATGGCATTTGGGTCAATGTTAATTTGAAATTTGGAAGGGATTAAGGGCACTTTTGGGTCATGTGGGTCCAAGGTTGGTGGAAGCAGGAAGTGACTTGGCTATTTGGAGATCCACCATTGAAAATGACATTGGCAAGATGGAATCTCGCAGGCGGTATTCTACCATGCGGGACTCACAGCTACAGAGGATGGCATCACAGTGCACTTGGTGTTTAAGTCATCATGGACTAGAAGGTGCAAGTGGATGTTACGTCATAGCCGTTTGGAATGGGGAAGGTTAGACAGTGGTCCGATAGGAGAAACCCATAGTGTCAGGTCCACAAGGGCTCAAGGTGTCATTCTTTTATCATTAGACACTCCAAAGGAGATGGGGAGGTCAGGTCCCATGTAGTAGGCTAAAATAATTTTCCATTTGGGAATGGTGGGACTAGGATGGAGTTCTGCTAGTGGCCAGCCATGAGGGACGACCCGTTTAAGGTTCAACACTTAATCATTTTCATCCTTGCATGCAAGTTGACACACCAGGCTCAGGACCTAAAGGGAGGAAGGTCGGTCATCAGGGGCCATTCATGATGGTGAACTCACCACAATGGATCATGGATATAAGTCCATGAGAAGGGGCTTATAAAAAGGTTTACACTTGGTCATTTAAAAGCCTAGAGGAACATACAATAGTGTAGAGGTCAAGACTTGATTGGTTGGCAACAAAAATGGCCATCGGGTCTATGGGTCCCAAGGTGAAAAAGGTCAAGATTGGATAACCCTTTGGAACATCCGTAGAGTGAAGGAAACCTACATGGGGTGGCCTAATTAGGTAGACCCGCACTTCTCCAAGGACACTAGTTCTACAGAGTAAAGGAAAACAACTAAGGGAACTCTATGAAAGCCTAAAGCCTTGAAAATTTGAGGGTGGAGAAACATGGCCAACTCAAGATGGCTTCTCTAAAGCTCATTGACCACCCATGACACAAAAGAGGGGGCATGCAAAATGAGGTGGTGACAAAAGTGACCCGATGAGATGAAAATAAAGTGGGTCCCCATTCTGAATGGGGTGTGTGCGATGATAGCACAACAAATGGAAACTTTGTTGGAGAATGCTCTTAAGCATTCTAAGGATAAGTGTTCATTGAAAACCTAGAATCTGTAGTTTCATAGAACAAAAGCCTATTTCCAAAGGTGAACTAAGAGGCTTGAGAGAGAACTAAATCTAACTAAATCAGAACATAAAAGTATCGAGGAAGTGTTTGTAAGTAGTGAATTTATTTCCTCTCCTTAGATACCATAACCAACAACTACTAATCTAGCTAAGCAAGCTACATTAATTACTTGGCTCCAAAAGTAACCTAGACACTGCCCCGCTGCCAGTCAGGCATCCATAGCCTCGATGTAGTTTTCTCTATGATCCCAAAAAAATTGCTCTACTACCAGCTAGGAATCCATAGCCCTAGTAGAGTTGTCCACACACCCACATAGTTGCTTGATTTTAAACATTTCTTTCTTTCTTTTGATATTCTTTTGATATTACTTCTTTGCTGACCTGTGTAAGCATTGAAGATTACAATGGGCTTGGAATCATAGTGGTCACTAAAGTAGATTTAATATTTTTCACTTTCCTTTCTTTTGTAATAGCCATTATATAGCTCCTTAGAAACAATTAGTTTTTTTTTTGTGTAGGATCCGAGATGAGTGTGAAAGGATTCAATAAAGGGTTGAGTTATAGGTCAAGTGGGAGTTCAAGGAAACTACTCCATAGCAGCAATCAAAGACCAATCATTAAGACTGAATAATTATCCAAACAAAAATAAGAGTGGGCAACAAAGTGAACTATTCATTGAACAAGCATGGCTACCACATCAGGAACAAAGAGACACCTTCCGCAAGGAAAAAATGGTCGGGAAACAAGAAAAATGGAAGCAATGAAAAACAATGAGACAAAGGCAAACCAAAAGAAAAATAAACTAACCTATATACAAGTATTTATAGGAGTAGCTCAAAAGAGGTCAAGCTTGGAAATAATGCTTCAAGTGTTACCCGTTGATGGGAAATGGGACACCTTCACTAGTTAAGGTCTTGAGGAAAAAATCAGTATCTTGTAGGATTTCGGTAATTTGAAAGCGGCCAAGCTAGAGCTTGTTGAATTTGTCATGTCCCCCTTTCTTCTCATGGGTCGTGTCCTAGCATAAGACTAGATCTACAATTATAAAGGCCTTGACTTTGGCTCTTCGATCAAACCATCTTTTGACCATGCCTTGGTGTTTAGCAAAATTTTCTATGGCATGGTCATGTACTTCTTCTAGGTGTAGAATCTCAACTAAGCGAGCTTCTCTTTGATCCCCTTCATAAAAGGAATTGATTAATTGAAGGGTGGGGATTTTTAGCTGAATCGGGAACACAGGATCCAATCCATAAATAAGGTGAAATGGGGAATCTCCTAAGGAATCCTTATGGTGTGTACGGTCTACCCAAAGGGAAAAATGGAGTTGGGTATGCTAGTCCTTGGGATTCTTGTCAAGCAGCTTTTTGATGATAGTAATCAGGTTTTTGTTTGTAGATTTAGCTAGGCCATTTCCATGAGGATAGTAGTTGGATGAAAACTTAAGGTAAATACCATAATTGAAGGCCCAACTAGAAAATTTAAGTGAGGCAAAGGCTAGACTATTATCACACACTAATGCATAAGGGCAACCAAAATGATTTATAATAAAACTTTCAGGAAAGTTAACAACTACCTCTATTGTACATTGCCTACAAGTGATAGCTTCTATCCATCTGGTGCAATAATCAGATGTTAAAATGTACCTATGACCCCCAGATGATAGTGGGCTTACTGGACCAATGAATTCGAGACCCCATTGCATGAATGGTCTTACCTCTAAGACTGGTTGTAGCAGGACAACAATGTTCCTTTCTTTGGTTGTGGTGATCTGGCAAATGTGGCATGTGCAAACGTGTCTATGAGAATCCTTGAAGACTGTCAGCTAGTAGTAACCTTCTCATAGGATCTGATGTGTGGTCAAAGGACAAGATTCATGACCGGTGCCAAAATTTTCATGAAATTCTTTTAAGACCTAGTCTTCTTTGTCTTTTTGAGGCACCAAAGGTACACTCCCTCATGATTTATTTTGTAAAGGATGGATCCTTGAAACATATAGCTACTTATTTTCAATCTAAGGGAACAATTTTGAACTCCCTGTAAGTGAGGCAAGCACTTATTATTCAACAAGTAGTAGATGATGCCATCGTACCATTCTTCTAAGGAAACGTCTTCAAGCTAATATTGTTGAACCGTGAGCTCGGGTTCTTCTTTAGCTATTGTTTCAGCTATCATCTGGGTGAGGGCTTTTCCTCTTACCAATTTCATTAACTGAATCTCCATGTCATATTCCTATAGTAGTGTGACCCATTTTTCTCTTCATTCTCCTAGCTCATTCTACATCACTAACTTTTTTACTGTCAGATCAAGGACAATGGGGACTATCTTGTTCCACAGGATGTAATGTTTGAACTTCTTAACTCATTTGACAAGAGCGTATGCTTTATTTTCCATATTGTGATATCCCATTTCAGTATCCTTTACTGAAGCACTCATGAAAGAAATTAGGTGCTCATTTCCTTTGTTATCCTTTTGGGTTAAAATGTTGGCACACGAATGATCTTCAAAGACAATGAGTAAATGTAGAATGGCTTCAGATAATCATGGCTAACAAGCATGGGTGCTCAACAATAGATTTCCTGATTTCTTCAAAGTACTGCTTTGCTTCTAGGGTTCACTCAATTTTTGCATCCTACTTCAACATTGCATTGAGCAGCTTGACAATTTTAACAAAGCCTGTAATAAATTTTTGGATGAAATTTATCGTTCCAAAGAAAGATTTCAGCTCTTTCTTGCTACCTAGAAATTGGATTTTCAAGAGGGACTGAATGCACTCAGGATCTATAGAGATTCCCCATTTTGAAATAATATGCCCAAGGAACTTTTGTTCAGTGACTCCAAAAATGCATTTCTTCAAATTGAGAGAAACCTCAAATTCTCTACATCTTTGAAAAGCTTTGCATAGATCAAAGACATGATCACTCCACTTCTTTGAGAACATATTCCGATCATCCATGTAGATGATTATGCACTTTCTGATTAGATCTTTGAAGGCTATGTCCATCGCATGCTAGAAATTGGCTCCAGTGTTGATGAGTCCAAACGATATTCTTCTATAAGCAAAGTTTCCCAACTTGGTGGTAAACACTATCTTGTGTTGATCTTCATATTGCACCATCACTTGATTGTATCCAGAGTACCCATCAAGGAAGGACATCATTTGTGATCCATTAACAATCTACAATACCTCATCCAATGAAGGCACTGGATAGTTATCCTTCTCCGAAGGTCTATTGAAATTGTGGAAATGCACACACAATCTGATTTCTCTATTCTTTTTCCTAACCGAGACCAAATTGGCCACCCACGTGGAATGCCTAACTATAAAGATGATTTAGGATGACAATAACTTTTGCACATCTTGTAGATGACGGGTTCCAACAATACGTTGATGGGATGTTGTCATTGCTGGAATGGCCTCACATTTGGCTTTGTTGGAGTTAAAATGACACTAAGAGGGGGGTGAATAAGTGACTTAACATATTTGACCAATTTTCAAATATTCAAAAACATAGCTCAGATTTGATCTCAATATTACTCTGATTAATGCATTCATGAGTTGAATGTAATCATTCATAAACATAATTGAGAAATGTAATAATCCCAACAGTGAACTAAAACAACAACAACACAGTAAACCTGTGAGAACACAGAAGAATAAAGAGACAAAAAAAATTTTGAGTGGAAAACCCTCTTGGGGTATTAAAACCACTCCCGAAATGCCTTCTAGGCTTAATCTTTTAATCAACTATTCACAATGCCTTATAGGCTGGTTTTTTAGCACCAACCCCTCATTTAGAGATATCTATCTCAAGGAGTACCAACCCCTCAAATTATGTTTTGTACAATAATAATAACTCAGAGGATTTTGCTATTTTTAGTTAAGCACATATTTCTCTGTTTTCTTATCTACAGAATACCTTAAAGATTCAATAATTGAATCCCTAAAATACTTCATAGAGAAGAAATTTACAATCTCTGCATCTTGTTATATAGATTTTATTGTAGAGTGTTATCCATACATTTTCATACATCCAAGGAATGATAATCTCAGAATTACAACAACAACAACAAAAAAGAGTTTTTTGCTTCTATTTATACATCTGCCAGATAGGTAACTGTCTTCAGGAGTAATGATAGAACAACCAACCTAGCTAAGAGTCGTTCTCAATAAATCTGTAATGTATGAGTTCATTTTATTGCATAAAAAGCACGATTCTCCACCACAAAAAATCATAACCTCTAATGCATGAATGACAGTACTCAGTCAGGGCATCATATTGACTAAGATGCAGAGAGCAGTTAAAATAAAATGGTGATTATATACCAATATGAGCAGCATGAAACACATAAATAAAAATACCAGACAAATCTGTAACTCCCATCTCTCCATCAACCATTGTCAAGCTTCCAGCTAGAAATGGACCAAATAAACCTTCCATAAACCACTGTAAAAACCATTACAGTCAACAACAAAAGAAACGTAAACACTCAAGATGGCGGCCAGGCTAGGGTTAGATACCTAGCTAAAAGAGTAAACTCAAAAAGTTTTCCCTATTCCTTTTTTATTTCCATAGATGACACGTTATGCCGAAGGAAACTTTAAAGTCGCCAAACAACCTTATGTTTCTCATTTTTTCCAAGAACCATCAGATTTAGGAGAAGTCATAATGAATACATAGTGTCACACCGAGAGCTCATAACATCCTTCTGGTGGATGAGGCAAAAAGATTCTCTCACTGAAATGAAACCATCATTCGCTATTGCTATAGCTTTTGATATCAGAGAGACATCATATAGATCAACTTTGTTATACCGAAAGTCATTCATTTAAATTTCTCGACAAGACACACCATCCTCGCCAAGACCTCACATCAATGAAAGAGTCTCACCAAAAATACATTTCAATTCTTATGAGTCACTAAGGTAATTCCAATCTATCGCCGAATGCACTTCATAAGACTTAGTCAGCAAGACCAAAGAGTTTGCTATGACATTCCACTGAAGAAAAACTCTTGCCGATGAGTTTCCATTTAATCTCTAGTCGGTGTGACATACCAATATTGCTAAGACCACATACTGATGAAATCACATATGCCGATAGAGATCACTTTTAATCGCCGAAACAAAAGACAAGTCTTGCCAAAATAATCTTTCTTGTACCAATCGCCAAGACACAAAACGCTAGATGAAACAACATGTTGGTAGGGATTTCTTACACCGATGAACCACCCTATGAGTTAGTCGGTGAGACCTGACTCATTCGGTAAGACCTCCCAGCGGTGAACATAACTCATGTCGATAGACCTTTCCACTATCACCAAGACAACGGGAATGTCACATCGAAAGCAACTTGTATGTTAAATTCAATCAAGATGACATCAGAAATGTCTTGCCGATAGGAAACATAGACATTTCAAAGTGGAGTGGGGAGACCCTACCATTCTCACACCAAAATGTGTAAGCCTGATATGCAAAGACAACCATCCTGACAAAGAAACCATCTTTCAAACTCTGTCAGTCAAAGAAATAGCATTCATAACATGAACCAGAATTCTCATCACCATGAAATTGAAACATAACAAATAACTTTCTATAATATCCAAGAGACATAATAAATCATAAGGATCCAAATTGAGATTGATCATCAAAGAGAACTAACTAAAAGAGATTTTGTCATCAAGGACAAACCATAAACACAACTGAGATCCAACAGGCTTAAGGGGAATGGTGTGCATGATAATGGAGGTATCATAAGTCTTCAAATCTTCATAACTCCATGCTACCACATCATGATACTTCCATAAAGTATCAATGATTCATTTCCTTTCTTCTAACATGCAAACTTTACTAATAAATACATTTTTAACCTCCTCAACTGTCTTGAGGTTGTGAGTGTGGTAGTGATTGTTGATGGAGTCCTCCTTTTCCTATTGATCTTTGTCTCGGATCTAATCCAAGTCAAATATAAACTCTAGTTGGACCATAACTCATGGAATGGTGTTGGTTTTGAGATTGATGATTCCCTCTATATCTAATTCAGCATCTTCGGGCTTAGTTTCATCAATTGTTTGAGTGGAAAATACATCAGAACTGGTGATGAATTCCAAGATGTGCTTATCATCATTGAATACTTGGAAATGTGTGATGTTGTCTTGCATGGATGGAGTAGAGGTTAGCTCAATGATGAATCTTTTAAGGCCAGACAAGAAAAGTGGTTGAAGCATGCTTGCTGCTTGAGCTAAGGAATCAAAAATATGATTTTGGGAGCGAGGGATCAACTGGATATTAAAGGAATCTAGGCTCTCTAACAGATCCAAAACTCTATTCCTATAGTTTTCTAGCCTTCTATCATGGTAGTAGTATAATTTCATAACTTGCTTCACTACCAACTCTGAATCACCAAAGACTTGCATCATTTTGACCTTCTTCCTTAGAGCCATTAGGAGACCATGAACTAGTGCTTCATACTTTGCTACATTGTTGGTACAATAAAATTAGAATCTACAAGCAACAAATTAGGTCTTAACCATAGGGCTAATGAGTTGGAATCTGGCTCCCACTCCTTACTTTCACTTAGACCCATCAAAGTGCAACATCCAAAATTTAGAAGGTTCTTTAACTTTAGGGCCAATGATGATGTGTTCACTCCCCTTTGGCTACATGCTTGCATCTACAATTTCTGCCACAGATGGTGACTTAGCATGATTGTGACAGGTGGCTTTGTTGGTAGCTCCCTTTGAGGTATAACTTGTCCTTTGACGTTTTCTACTACTATTTGACACAAGCAACACTTGAATTTTGAGTGGGAAGCATTGTGAAATCTGCACCAACTAGGCAACAAGAGCTCTTGGAAATTCATCCTAGCCCCTAAGTTGAGCTGATCTTGTATACATTTTTCCATGAAATCTTGGAATCCATCCAGCAGTCCCAAATTCTCATCATCATATGTTTCATCACCATTAGATTCAACCAACATTTCAGTGATTTGGGGTGTATAGGGTAAGTTGTTTGGGGGATTGCATAGTACCAATAAGACTTCTTCAACCATCTCTTCTTCTTGATGCTCTGATTCTTCCTGATATGCCATGGGAGAATAATTTTCCAACTCAGTTTCAACAAGCAATGCCTCATTGATGTTGTTGTACTCTGTAATCATGAACTTCATGCGGGGTTCCTGATCAATGTGGATCTGTTTTGGAAATCCCTTCCATGGAAACCACATGTCAGAGAAATCAGTTGCGCAATACCCATTCAATGCTCACGTGAAGTCACACCCCAGGATTATTCCATATGTGTTAAGAATATCCACAACTTGGATGTCAATAACCTATTGTACCCCGAGGGGATCTACAACAATTTGCATAGGGATATGATTAATATCTCCAACAATATTCACCTTAGTTTTGTCCAACTAGGTTACTCTTCTTCTTCAAGGTGTGGGGACAATCCCAAGAGCTTTGCATATAGCTAAAGGCATGATGTTGGTTGATGCTCTCAAACCGATCAGGAAATTATGCAAGTTCTTCCAAAATACTTAGATAATAGTAAGGAAAGGGGGCATTTCCAACCTCCCCTAGAAGATTCCCACAGGTGTGTCAAATTGGGCCACTTGACCTTTATCCTTTTCATTGGTCTTTTCCTTGGACTGACCATGGCTTTGCTCTTTAGCGGGTTGTTTCACATTTGTTGATTGTGAGGTACATCCTTTTTCTTGCCTATAATTTCCTGAATTATTGGCTCATGTGGTCGATCTTCGAAAGAGACTCTTTTAGTTGGTATTTCATGTGTTTCCTTGGAGGATGGAGTCCCATTAATAACTCTAAAGAAGGCATGCCTAACTGTAGGGACCTTGAGTAACTCAAAGGAAGAAAAGCTGATTTTTACCTTCTTGAATTCTTCAACAACATATTCACCTATTTGCTCAATTTCAGCCTCAAAGGCTCTACCTATAGAAGAGCTAGTTGGTTATTTTTGCATTTGACTAGGCAATTTGTTCTTATCGAAGTATTAAGTTGGTACATGGGGAAAACCTAGATTGTTGCTAGAATTAGGGTTAGGTGGGGTGCTAAAATTATTGGGCAAAGTGGAAGTAGTTAAAGGTCCTCCTACTTATCAATTTCTTAAGAAATATGGAGATGTCCTTTCGTGAAACATTTTGACCCCATACTCATGGAACTCCTCATCTACCTGACCATTATCTACTAAATTAAATAGCTAAGATAGATTTTCTTTATTACTTACCTCTTTCACTTCTTCATTCTTTGGGGAGGCAGTCTCAATTTCTTGCGCATTTTTATCACTCCGTGGAAAGGGGGCTTGATTGACCATGAGATAGGAGTCATATCGCTCGAATGAGACTAAATTTCACTAGCTGACACTGTCGACAGTGTTCTAAACTTCAATTTGGAATATCTTTGTAGCCATGAGGAACTCGAGGCAATCCAACTCAGAGTGTCTATTTGTCTTATGAATCCGACACCATCAGAATAAGGCAACCTCAGTGAGGTACACTCCATTGGTTGTCTTTTCTGTGTTGGCAAGCTGATCAAGAGAAGTGGGAACATAGTTGTTTGGCCTTGTATTCCATGTTCGGTTCTACCTCTACGAGGGCCTCCTTTCATAATTCTGATTGGAACTCTACCCTCATTCATAATTTTTCCCAAACAAGGTACCTAAATCATGATTATCCCTGCTATCTTGGTTATCCCTGTTATCTCAGTTTAGATTGGCTTGAATATTGTATTAAGAAGCTTGTACTTGGCTATTCTAATTTCTCAAGTGTGTCATGTATGTGCAAATATTTTAGATCATATTTGTTAGTCCATCCAATTTATCCTTCTCTATATTTTTCAACTGCTACATTTGATTTTGGAGAAAGACAGACTATGTTGCCAGTTGATTCTGCTGAGAAGGCATAAATTCGGGCCCTTGTAGGTATGACAACACTTGAGGCTGCTGAAAATATGCTTGTTGCTATTGGGGCTACAAATAATGAGGCACAAGAGGCACCCAATTCATGGGATGTCTTGGATGAGGAACTATGGGAAACTGTGGCACCTGGTTCATAAGGGGTGTATGGTGTTGGAGAGCTTTATTGAGCCCTTGAATTTGCATAGGATGTGTGACCTATCCCAAGGAAGGTAGTAGATGAAAAATATTTTGTCCAAAGTCCTTGTTGGCTTTCAATACCTCAACATAAGTGTCCACCAGTCTGGTGGGTGGTAGGCTCATTCTTCTCACAAATTTTGTAGTGAGATTGTCTAGGGCAGTGTAATAGATATGCAGGACAATGACATCATTGAGTGCATATGGATC